>JALPQI010001903.1:0-123293 GCA_025490895.1 Thaumatotibia leucotreta
CAGTAAATTAAAAAAAAAAAACAAATATGTTTTTTTTATTCCACTTCGTCAGCGTGATAGGTTTAACCCCGTGTTAGATGCTTAACTCAAGATTGTGCAAGTGGGATTTAGAATATAATATTTAATACATCGTAAGATGTATCCTCTATTTATAATTTTATAAAGCAGCATTAAATTTATAAACGCTGTTCTAAACGCAGGCTTTGCAAATTTAATAGGTTTTGGATCAGTTTAGATTTAAAGCGGATTAATTACAAACGCTCGTGCATTGCTCAGATGATACAAAGTCTCTACATTAACAAATTTAGATTTTGCTATTTTTCTTTGCTGGATTTACTAAAATTATTTCTATAAGTTAACTGATATTAAAGTGGTAATTTGTTTAATGTTCAAATCCTAATAGAGTTATAAAACTACTTAAGAATTTATCACATATCTTCAACTTTTCTAGTAAAATTGTTAATTAATTGTATTATGGAGCAAATTTCATATAAATACCTAATTTAAATTACTGATTTGGTCCAGCAAAATCTGACGTAGGCTTCACTTTCCAACTCATGGTACAGGGTTTGCTCAATTTACTGAACTAGTGTCGTAAAATGTGAAAACTATTCATTATTTGCTATTTTCATTCATTGGTCTTTTTTACTTAGCCAATACCTACAGAGATTTTTTGTGTTTCAGGTGACCTAAGATGCATGATCAATTAATTGATCACCCGGTATACTTTTATTAGTTGTACTATACAGGGTGATTCTTAAGTCATGAGCAGGAGTCAATAGGGTACTAGGGACGGTCACGCTGAGCAACTTTTACTTCGGAGAAACCCAAGAAATTGCATAAAAAATCTCTTAATTATGAGTTAATTCATACTTAACTATCAATTAAGGATCAATTAACTCATAATTAAGAGGTTTTTTTTGGTGATTTCTCGGTTGTCGCCGTAGTGAAAGTCGGTCAGCATGACCGTCCATAGTAGCCTGTTCACTCCTGCTCATGACTCATGAATCACCCTGTATACTTACACAAATACTTTACTTTAGTCACAGCGAAAGGTAATACATATTTATGTATTTTCTTTCTTTTCGAAAACAAAAGCCTGCAGCACACAAACTTTTCTTTTTGCCCAATGTTTGTCTGGTAGAGAATGCCTTAAGGCATTAAGTCCGCCATTTGTACTTTTTTATTGTGCAATAAAGTTTAAGCAAATGAATAAAAAAAAAGTACTACTCAACTCACTAGGTACTTATGTAGTTGTGTAGTCGCTCGGAAACGCAGCAAGTTGGTCGCGTGCAGGGTACAGAAACGCTCTTGTAACGTGTTTTACTTTCGCTGCTGTTATTATTGGGTTTCCTTTGTTTGGAATATCCAAGAAACTTTAATTGGAAATTAATCACAGTATATGAAGGGAAAATACACAGCTTACATGGCTAGCGTTCGATCGATTTAAGAACAATGAAATGAAGCATCCACTGTCAAAACTCAATTAGAGATAAGTAAACAGAATATAAGACGAAACATAAGGCCGTTTTTATTAGTATAATAAGGCCCACTCTCGCACAATGGAGGCCTTACAAAATGATACGGGGTTAACTGGTAATCGACATTTCGAACAGATTTACATCGAGTTAATAGTCAAACCCTGGATTTGTCGTGCAAGTGGACCTAAGAGTAATTTCGACTACAGGGTTATAAGTGTTTATATAACTAGTATTATACTCGTCAAGCCCCCAACTCCTCCTGCGGGTGTCGTAAGAGTCGACTAAGGGATCGAAGTGTCACTGACCATTCTACAAGATTGATGATGGGCAGCAGCGTCAACATAGTGGACACATTACTGCGATTGCCAACCCGCTTGCCCAGCGTGGCGATTATGGGCATTTGCCTCCTGATGCGTCTATACGCATAGTTAATAGGAGAGGCCTACGTCCAGCAGTGGACTGACATAGGCTGATGATGATGATTATACTCGTAGCAACGGAGCTTATACTCGTAATCAGTAACAAATTGTGAACTAGGTCTTAACATTCAGCCACAGAAAAAAAATTACCTTAGAACTAATATCAATATCATCAGGTAAAAGGTTACCTCAAACCGATTTAAAAAAGTTATAATAATAATATTATAACAATAAAAAAATTAGGTGCAAAAAAATTTTTTTATGTTATGCGATACTGTAGGTACTATCGGAAATATTTACAAATTAAATAACATGTTTCGGCGAAATCAATTCGTTTTATGTCATCGCAAGTTTGAGAAAAGCACTATACAAATCTGGACGAGAAACAAGGTTCCAGGTCGCGTTTCCCTATCTAAAATAAAATGCATGTTTAATATTGACAAGGCGTATGATTGCGCGGGCGGATATTTCAGCGATATTTCAGCAGCTCTCACAGTTTTCAACCCTGCGCCCTTACGTTAAAATGTTTGCAGCTACATTGTATGGAAAGCATCACTTTAGTGTCGTAAACTAGAATTTTAGATGAATGTAAAATCTATGACGTTGTATTAAGAAACTCGTAGGGTGCACGGAGTCCTTGTTTTGTACGCATAAACGGGGGCGGCAGTGTGTACTCACGCACAGATCGATAGAGCCTGGCAAAGCCTCCGCGTGAAAATTGCAAACCGTTGCAGGAAGCGTTTCATGTCGTATAAAAGATCTGGAAGCTCCCGGACTTTCTAAGGGCTATTTAAACATATGTATGTGTATAATATTGTTGGTACGCTTTACGTTTTGCATTTTTCACGATACATAGTCGAAATCGGGGTTTTTATAAGTATTAAATTTGTAGTTTAAGTAGTGACTAATTATTTGATTTTAATTATTTAAGAACACCGATCTGCAGTAATTAATATAAATTAATTGTAAAGTCCAGCAGTAACTGGGCTCTAGACAAGTTATATTACATAGATGATAAAAGCATAAGAGACCAGTATCATGTCAAAATAATGTGTTTAGTCTTAGGAAATATCCCTTATCTATGTATAAATAAATGTATAGTTAATAACCAAGGCAAAGTTATGTCTAAATAAGATACGTCGTGATTATCATGAATGTATTTCCTGTTGCGGCATGTAGGATACCTAGTCCTTTCCTATGCTCTATGAGCGTAGTGAAGTCAGTTCTAGCGACGTTATTATACGATTTTGTTATTCGTCTGCCAGGTGGGGAACGACGGGGTATAGTTTACGAATATCCACCCATTTTACCAATTCGAGGGACCCTTATAGATTTATTCTACTTGGTTTATTTTTCTTTTCTTTTTGGAAAATAATTTTTGATTTGGTAATACTTGATGTTAAATTACCTAATATATTTGAAATAATTGCTATTGAAATCTTTATTATAGGATGACAATAATAGTGTTTAATAAAATTAATTCGTAAAAAGGACCGATTAAAAATTGTTATGTAGTGATATGGCTAGAAAATACATGGAGCGACGATTTTCAAAATCACAACGAACTACAATACCAGCCAGTTTTAAAGTTCCCGAGCCTTGTGAGTTCTACAACAAAGCCACGCCATTTGTCCAGAGGACGTTATTGTTCGTGGCCGATGAGCATTCAGGCCCCAAGCCCAGCGGCAGCGAAACTATCGAAGTCGACGTTCAGAATGCCGTCGAGACAAACGCGTCTACTTCAAAAGCCGCAGAGGAGCAAGAAAAATCACCTAAGAAGAGCTCATTTTTCTTCTCCCCTTCAAAAAGTTGCAAGATTCACGGGCGCAGTTTTTTCCGGCTTCAGACGAGCCCCAAGAAGTCGAAAGCGGAGGCGCCGAGCGACGTAGTTAGCAACGCGGGGGGCGCTGCCGGGGGGCTTATCAGCTACGCCCCTGGCTGGTCTCTCAAGGGTGAACATCTCATGAAATGGCAAGCTTCCGGGAAGACAACCGTTGAGGTAATGATTATTGCTTTTTAATGGATCAGATTACGTCTGCAATGTTATCAAAACAAACGTAACCTAACTTACATACGTACAAAGTGTACAAACTAATGTTAAAACAGTTATGTCTTCCTAGCGAAGAAAAAATTATAGACGGTTGTATTTACGACGATGCGCGGATTTGTCAAAAGTAACCCGTACATTGTATTTTCATGCTAAATTCTTTGTATTTTGTATACTAGCGTCGACAACTTTAAGAATTAAATACTTCCGACCGTATTCGTCAAGGGAGGAGGGGTTGCGATAAGGGTGGTTGTTTTTGAAGAACAAAATGAAAATTTCAATCGAAATGCGCCCTCAGGTGACAAGATGGCGTATCTTTACGGAGCTTCCTCTGTGTAGAAGTATTTTTATGGGTTACAACACTGCAATTGGATTGTAGTCACACTCAAATGTAAGTACAATTGTAATAATTATTACGAAGGCGAATTTCAATTCTAATCGATTCTAAACTATCCATACAATTGTTCAATATTGGTCCAAATATTCAATAACTGTTTATACTGGTACAGGATTGAGTGTACCAACCTTGCCTGTACCTGGTATAGTTAGTCAAAATCGTATACATATATCTAAACCCGCTGGATGCGGGTGGCGCAGGACCGGTCATTGTGGCAATCTTTGGGGGAGGCCTATGTTCAGCAGTGGACGTCTTTCGGCTGATATGATGATGATGATGATGATATCTAAACATTCGTTAAAATATGAAATGTACGTTAGGTACTGTACGGCTAATAAAATTATAATGCAGTAATTTAAATACGTCCCAATGCACTGGGAATATTTTTGAGTGATTTTGATTCATCTGTATTTTTAGAGTTCCGTAGTAAACTAATTCGTCTGTCCGTCTGTCTATCTGCACACAGTATAGCAGTCTGGTAGCAATAGAATAAGGGTCTCAAAAGAAAGTTTTTTTCTAATGTCAAAATTTTCGGGTACAACCGCATCAAAAATTCTCCCTCCTCTTTAACTTTTTGCCGTGGATCCTATCAATCAATCATTATTAAGCAATTATACTTATTTGTCAGCCTCCGTAGCCCTGTTGGTAGTGACCGTGCCTACGAAGCTGGAGGTTCCGGGTTCGAATCCCGGCGAGGGCATTATTTGTGTATTTATTTATCACAAATATTTGTTCCTTGGTCATGGCTGTCTATGTATTCAAGTATCTATATGTATCTATCTATTATATATATCGTCGCTTGGTACCCACATCACAAGCCGTAATTGAGCTTACCGTGGGACTAGGTTGATTTGTGTAAGATGTCCCAAGATATTTATTATTTATTATTTAAGCAATCTTATTTCTTAATTACCTACATACATACATATACAGGGTGAAACATGAGTCGTGAACAGTAATACGTTTCTCTAACTCTATAAACAACTAACAATTGAATGCCCACTTGTGGGGTACTTAGAAATAGTCGATGTTTTTTTTGTGGTTTTTTCAGCATGTGTTTTTCTGAAATGATAACGGCTATTTAAAACGTTAAAAGTAATAAAATCATTTAATTTTACACGAAATTACAAAAATGCCGTTATTAATTACTTCAATTTGGAGAGGTAATTTAAATGATTCCATTATTTTTTCTTAAAAATCCTTTTGGATGTCCCAAAGCCAAAAAATACAAAAACATAAACCCAAAAAAATACAAAAAATAAATAAATAACTTGTTCATTTTTAAGTAACTTGGTTGGCAATTAATTATTAGTTGTTTATAGAGTTATAAAAACGTATTACTGTTCCCGACTCATGTTTCACCCTGCATAAAAACGGATAATAATAAAAGTATCAAACCCATCCGTGACGATTCGTTGATTGTGTATCACTGTGGTTAATTAATCGTGGCTGCCAACGGACCCGTTCCGACTTGGCCGCAATAATATGATGCGAATTATCTGGCTCACCGCGCGCGTCTTTTCCTGCAATTTCCCTCTTCCCGCTCGTCTGGCGGAAAAGTGTCGGATGTATGCTCAACCTTATCTTTGTAATGTGTGGCTAATGCTGCGTTAAAGCTACTGTTGCGATGTCTTTTCATATACTGTCATCGTTAAAAGTGGACAGGCAATTACTTCGTACATATAAGAGATATTAGAAAATTCAAACGGACATCGAAAGTGCGTCACCCTAATGAGAAAAACTACATTAATAACTTTTTCGTAACTAGTGTGCAAAAATGAACTTTTCGCACGCTTCGCGCGCGGTAATTTCTCTTTTTGACGCACTTGTTATGAAAATAATCGTCCCTTACACGTGCAAAATTTTTTTTTTAACTCGGGTGGTTGTCGTCCTCGTTTTACTCGGGCTCCAACTTTCACCCTCGCCGAAAAAAGTTTTTCCGCACTAGTTAGGAAATGTCCTATTTTAGTACAGATGATACAGAAGTTTGTCATTTTACGTTAGGCCCTAAACTTCGGAGGGCCATCTGTACTAAAAAACGTCGTACGAGACACGTGCAAAAACGAAATTCCTAACTCGTGGTGATTTAAAACACTCCCTATCGGTCGTGTTTTAAACCATCGCCACTCGTTTCGAATTTCATGTTTTTCGCACTTGTATCGTAATGTACTATTTTAATAAGATATGAAATTCTATACCAATTAAAAAAAAATACAAAACATATATTTGACGTCTTTGACACATATCGTGAAACACGTTGGTGTAACGTAAAATTATATCTATATTTTTACGTTAATACTGATAAATATCAATAATGTTAACTAAAATTGTATGTGAAATAGTATGTGAATTTTAAGTTCGTAACTAAACCAAGATTGTGTTCTAAAGTTTTTAGGTGTGTTTACATTTTCTTTAGATTCTACTGACTATTGATTATTACTTAAACAAAGGAAAAACAGACCTAGCATATAGAATAATAAACGAGCTAAATAAGGATAAAAGTAGGAAAACGAAAAGTACAACAATAATGGATGAAAATAACAAAATGCTTATTGATAACCATGATATAGTGAGTAGATGGAAAAGATATATTGAGAGCCTGTACTGTGGAGAAGGTTTGAGTACGAATGATATTGAAAATGAAGAAACAATAGAGAAAGATGACCTAGGCCCTGAAATAATAAGAGACGAATTTTATGCAGCTATCAAAAGTATAAAGAATGGAAAAGCAGCAGGAGAGGATGAAATTTCCATAGAGCTTATAAAATATTCTAGCGATAATCTACTAGATGAGATATATGAAATAATAAAAATGATGTACGGAACAGGACAAATACCAGATGATTTTAAACTCACTAAGACAGTAACACTACCCAAAAAAGCCAACACCTATAAGTGTGAAGAGCACAGGACACTAAGTCTCATATCGCATGCTTCCAAAGTACTCCTTAAAATTATACAAAATCGAATACGGACTAAAATAGAGCATAGCCTAAGTAACGATCAATATGGATTTAGAAAATAAAAGGGTACCTGCGAAGCTATATTGGCGTTAAGACTAGTCATAGACAGAAGGATGGACCTAGGATTGAACACACATATAGCATTCGTGGACTTAGAAAAGGCTTTTGACAAGGTAAACTGGAAGGAAATGATGACAGCATTAAAACGCATTGGTTTGGATTATAGAGACAGAAGGATCATTTTGGAATTATATAGAGACCAGGAAACGGTTATAGAAGCGGGCAAAGAAAAGGTAAAAGCTACAATTAGGCAGGGGGTCAGGCAGGGGTGTCCACTCTCTCCGCTCATATTTAATGCATTTATTGAAATAGCCATACAAAAAATTAGGGAAATGACAGACGTAGGAATGAAATTCAACGGAGAAACAATCAAATTCATCCGATTTGCAGATGACATTGCAGCAATAGCAGATACGCCCCAAGACCTACAGTTGCTACTGAATACCATGGACAGCGTGTTTAAAGAATTCTCACTCAAAATTAATGTCAATAAAACCAAGATTTTAATCACATCAAAAACAGGATTGGAACACTTTAACCAAATAATTAAAATAGATAATACTCCATTAGAAACTGTAAAATCTTTCAAATATCTCGGTAGTTTAATTACAGCAGACTCCAGGTGCACACCTGACATCAAAATTCGAATAGGATTAGCAAAACTGGCTTTTAACAACAAGAAATATTTAATGACTTCAAACATAACACAAAGAACCAAAAAGAAGCTCATCAAAACTTTCATCTGGAGTATAGCATTATATGGGTGTGAGGCGTGGACCATGACGCAAAAGGACAGAGAGATACTGGAAGCCTTTGAAATGTGGAGCTGGAGAAGAATGGAGAAGATAAGTTGGACAGCAAAAATCACAAATGAAGAAGTGCTTAAAAGAGTGAATGAAAAAAGGAGTTTGTTAAAGATTATAGAAAATAGAAGAGGGAAAATGTTTGGCCACCTTATACGACGTGACGCTTTGATAAAAAACATAATAGAAGGAAGGATTGAAGGAAAGCGAGGAAGAGGGAGACCTAGAAGAAGTTACATGAAACAACTAAAAGAGAAAGTAGACGTTGTGTCGTACAAGGAAGTCAAGGAGGCGGCTTTAGACAGAGTTAGATGGAGACAGCTACATTCATCAGTTACGCCGACAAGAGTTTGACTCTTAAATTTATGATGAACTAAACCAAGATTGTGTTCTAAAGTTTTTAGGTGTGTTTACATTTTCTTTAGATTCTACTGACTATTGGTGTAATAGGTAAATTTGAAATATTAACTTTGAAAATTAGACAGTCATTGTCAGCAGATAGACCCTGGGCACTCGTCTACCTGCTCACGCGAGGGGTTCATTACCTACACACAATGTCCCGGGCACCGAATCTGAATATGTATGAATCAAACCCGCACCAGTTTGACGCCTGTCACGGCAACCGGTCCTAAACACACTTCGTTAAGTAAACCAAAGTATACTGAAATAAGATATTTGCGTATATTATACGGCACAAGGGTTAATTTGTGGTATTTAGTGAGCCGTTCGTTACACGTAATTTGCTGTCGTGGATACGAGACCTTTATTAGCGCTGGCCTTCGCTTTACTGCGTACGGTTTGATTTCAATTGTGTATCTTCTACTTATGCTCGTATTTAGCATACATTATTGAGGGTGTGGCCTGTAAAATAGGTCTATTATTTTGCTCTTTTAGACTTCGACATATAACAAAGTCACGTCTCTATTAGGTACATTATAAAAAATCAGGCTCTGGTGCAACTCAGTATTTCACCATACTTCATTAATTAGCTTTAGTCACAGTTCTCTGTGGCTTTGGTTGATGATGATGCTTGCAAGTAGGAACATTCCCTGGCGGTAGAAACTTTAAATAAAAACAACTTCCACTTGGAAAACAAACATTTGAACACAAGGGGTTACCGATAAGTTACAGTAGATGTTCTAAGGATTAATTTGATTTTATGGCACCCACAGTTATCCATACCCTAGTGAATGTAATATTAAAATTTACATTTTACTTGTTTCAGAACTTTAAATTTTGATTGATTTTCGAAATACGATAGGTAAAGATTGTATAGGTACAGCATTTGTACGTTCTAGGTAAGTACATCTACGTGCCAAAATACAGATTAATCAAAAATATGTCGCATTGCACTGTATTACGGTGCCATTTCTCATATAATATAAGTTAGTAACTAATTTACTTTTTAACTGTTTTTTTGTGGTTGACCATATTTTAATAGATCATACGTAGTTACTGAAAACATTTCTATTTTGCGCCCCCCAAACGAAATGTCTATTTCTGTTTCCTTCATCAGCGAAGTTTACTCGTCTCGACGAGGGAAAGAAATAACATTTATATAGAGTTAACAGCCTCCCCTAATAGTGGTTGTATTGTGCCTTTACATCAGCCATGCACCCTTCCCTGCCTTCGCTAGTGGTGTACCAATATCATAGACGAGTAATAAGCGGATTGAAAGAGGATTGAAATTTATTGTTGCCATTATATCAGATATACTTACTTTCTAATATGGGATTGGGGTACCTAAACACATTGTAAGATTAATATTTGATTTGACAAGGTAGTTTTGTAGAAGATTTAGTGTAAGACTTCTTACAGTTAAGAGTAGCACCCATTTATTTTCATGCTTTATGGCGGTCGAGGTCTGATTTCTACCTTGTACTAGATTTTTTTGACTATAGTGTATAGCGTTGAGCATTAACCGTATCTATGGGTAGTAAGTTAAGCATGTTGGTTTGGATATATTAATATTGATTACATTATTAGCTATGCCTATAATTTGTCACTCACACTTGTTTTAAATATCATGCTACAAATATTTCAAATTTTTGAAATGTTTACAGCAATACGCTTATAATTTGCCTAGTACAGTACCAGGCTATAAAGTTTGCACAGCGGTCACTGGAAAGAGACTCGGCTTCAAAGAGTTTTGTCCCTCTCGAACTTATGTGACGTTTATGCAATATTATGTGTCTCTTTATAAAGGTCGATGTGCAAACTTTATAGCCGGTTACGGTAATTTTGATAGTTATTGTTATATTGAGTTGTTATGATAAATGGAAAGGAGAGCAAGATAAGAAAGGGAGACAAACTGTGTGCCCCTGACAGCATCTTGACGGGCACTTATAAAATCACTCAATCTAACCGAATTGGGTTTAAATCAAAGTTTAATTAAAATTGATGTCTTGTTGAATCGTTTAACAAAAGAGTATTTACCAGTTTCAGTGAAGTACTTTTTAATTGTAGGAGCATTGTGGGATCATTTCGTTTTTGTGCAATTCTCTTATCTAAAATTTATATTATAAGGATTTTTTTAGATTTATCTTATCAATATCGTATTGCTATACTTAACAAAGTTTTACTTTGATACATCCAGATATTATTTAATGTCTATAATAAACAAAATTAATTGACATACATAAATTGTAATTGTGAAAATAAATATATTTAAAAAAATATCAATATATACGTAATTGACATAATCATTCACACAACATTCGAATTGGTATTGGATAATTTACGATATTCGTTCATTTACCTTAAGGGTTCAGTCCATAGTAAAAAGATATCATGAAAAAAAAAATTACGTCAAAATTTTTGTGTCACGAAGTTCAATCCTATTTAACAACTCAAACAGACAAACAAAAGGTAGCAAATTCAAATTTACTATGGGCGGTTTACATCACACGCCTTTTTAAACAGTTTGAATTGAACAGATTAATACCATAATATAGTTTGTATGACTAACTTTCGTAGTACATTGGATTCGATCTTGATTTTTGTTTTGATATTACATTAGTTAACTTAAAAATAACACTTAAGGGTGAATTGCAAAAAAATGTACATTTGCCTTTAACTACAAATGTACATTTTTTAACTACAAATGTATTTTTATTTGCAATTCGCCCTTAAGTGATTTTTTTTTAAGTTAACTAATGTAACATCAATTAGATACGGGGAAACATTGTTGTTCAAACACAAGACACATTGTTTCAATTCTTGCATATGTGATGAGACCCGCTATTACCGAAATAATTCCATTTCGCATTAATAGGGGGAACAGAGACTTTGTTATTATTGCATTAACGCAAACAAACGCGCGCACGGAAATAATGTTATGTTTTCCCATTGTGTACTTGTAGACTCCATTTTGTTTTGTTAAGCTAGGTGTTTATACGTATTAATATGCCTATTCGTATTATAAAAACCCGTGCCTGCAAGCCTTTATTGACGACCTCTTGAGTCTATTCAAAAGCCTAAAAAAATTATACAATTAGTGATTGTTGAATTGAAAATACAATTATTTGTACCCTACGCTGTACAGCATTTTTTTATAAATTTATGATACCTAAATATTATATTTTTGTTTAATTTGATCATTTTCATCATCATTCAATCAATTATCTAATGTGTTTATTACTTTTTTTAACTAGGTAAACCTTATAATGAAATGTAGTCTACGACTTTTCAGTGATCGAAATGTCGAAAAGTGGTGGGCCACATTTTCTGCTGCCTTTGCGTACCGTTTAGAAATTAGAAAACAAGTTGTCATATACCCCCAAATGAAAAAAAAAAGTTATTATATTTTAGAGACGGATAAGAATTTCGTTAAATTTTTGATATTAAGCATAAAGGAGTCCGAGGAGCACCAAGCTTTTTAAATTTTCCCAGTGTCATTATATTTATTAAACTTTTAATGTAGTGTTTGTACATCAAGTCGATTAAGAAAAGTTAAATAAATTATTTTTTCTCAAACTTGCTACGGAATGTTGATGTTACTTACTTTAAACTAAGCCCGGAAATACCATGTATCCGGTGTCATATGCTAAGATGATATGTAAAGAGATTTCATGTATTTATTTCACACCTAGGACTGCAAACAGACTGTCTTTTGTTTTGAAACGTCAAATTGTGAAACTAGGTCTTGACATTCAGCCACAGAAAAAAAATAACCTTAGAATATACAAGTACCACCAGGTAAAAGAATACCACAAACAGATTAAAAAAAAAGTTAGGCGCGAATGTTTTTTTTTAATGTTTTACGATACTGTACTATTGGTATATTTACAAATTAAATAGTATGGTTCGGCGAAATCAGTTCGGTTTATTTCATGGCAAGTTTGAGAAAAGCACTCTACATACAAATCTAAGCGAGAAACAGGGTTACAGGCCGCGTATCCCTATCTGGCCTCAGTTCATTCGGCTAGATGTATCTACTTGGCCTGTAACCCTTCGTTTCCCGTCCTCTATAGTAATGTACTATTTGTTGCTAAGCTTATAAATCGTAATATACCGTGTTTGCACAACGACGTACCTACTAATAATACCATCATATAATAATGTTTGCGTCCACTAATGTATTACTCTTGTATTTTTATATAATTAAACACTTAAGATGTTAGAGTTAAACAAGTTAGAGCGTATCTCACGCATAATGAGCAATTTAATACAGTACTTCGAAAAATTAATTGCATTATTGTACAATGTACTCGTAGTTATACGAGAAGTTGGCTACAAATCTTCTTAATTTTAAAGACCCAGATTATCTTGTAACAAATCAAATTTCTAATTTATTTATAGTAAATTACGACACAAGTGCGAAAAACGTGAAATTCGAAACGATCGTCGAGTGGCGATGTTCTAAAACACGACCGATAGGGAGTGTTTTAAATCGACACGAGTTACTGCACTATTTTACTCTGTACTTGTACTTTGTACTTTTTAGGCGAGAAGTGGGTCATTTTACGTCAGGTCCAAAACTTCGGAGGGCCATCTGTACTAAAAAACGTCGTACGAGACACTTGTGCCGTAATGTACTATTTGCTATCACGGTGATTACGATTTCTGAAAGAATATCAAGTATTTTTTTTATAGATGTAAAATACTTAAATAGCGTCTGATAATGTCAGCGCGCTGCACAAGTGTCGTGTTTGTTTTGATCGTCGCGCCCATATATCATCACCATCAGCGTAGCACACTCTCTATTAACAATAATTTCGTTAGCAGTCGGAATAAATCTAAATGAACGAACGATTCGACGGGCTGCCGGTTTAATTGACGCGCTCGAGTTACTGGACTGTACTGTAACGCGATACGGCTGTGTGCCTTGTGACTAGTAATTTAACAATTTGCATTAATCGCCAGCATTTGGGTTGTAGGTGCTCGTAAGATAATAAACGCAACTCATAGTTGCAACATGATAACACCGATTGTAAAGTTGGCATATGATTATACAGGGCGTCCCATGACTATGACCTTAAATATTCTAGAGAGGATATTTTTGAGGACTTTACGTTATTTTTGAAGGCAAATAAAACTACATACGACATTTTTCAAAAGTTAGTAACCACCCGGAAATCGAACCAACTACATTTTTTTTCGAATTTGAATCAAACATTTTTGGTTATTCTTTTAGTTTTAGATACTAAGTTTCTCAAGAAAAATTGTTTTTTTATCCATAATTTTGAATGACATCATAAAATTACGAAAAATAAATTAATTGTTCGTCTCAAAGTAGGTTCGATGCCTAGAAAAACTTTTTTGGCAATTATTTTGTATGCAGTATTTTTTAATTTAAAATAAAGCGGAATATCCTATCTACGATATTTAAGGTACTTTCCCTTTATGTCCCATAAGCTTAGGATACCCGGTATATTTTTATAACTTTGATAAAAATATATCAAAGAGCACGTGGTTTAAAAAGAATATAAAAAATATTTCGAATAGTCAATACTACAGTTTGATCATATTTTCACTATTATTTACAGTAACCGTACCAAGATTTTACAATAACGTTTACGTTCGCGTTCTCTCGATACGTAAAATATACAAACTCCAATACATAGT
Source organism: Thaumatotibia leucotreta (assembly GCA_025490895.1). NCBI lineage: Eukaryota > Metazoa > Arthropoda > Insecta > Lepidoptera > Tortricidae > Thaumatotibia > Thaumatotibia leucotreta. Next base: position 14,237 of record JALPQI010001903.1, read on the forward strand.
GCGAGTGTTATAGACTTCTTTGCGTATCGAATAAATGCTAACGCCTAAGGTCACAGGACACTCCCAGTATATTTTTCAATTATCTTTCCGCTCTAAGTGGTACTTTGGTACCTACTTAATGACAAAGCGTTTCGTTTTCCCTGCTCCGTACAATGCTTAATTTATTTTTCATTTCATTCAATTTAGATTCAACAAAGAATTAATATTCAAGTTACAGCAATCACAAAGCCATAAATCAAAATAATACGATGTGCTAGAAACAATTACGTGGGTTAACAGGTGGAGGGAAGGCCGGGGAAATACCGCCTTTAGTATGAAAGTACATAGAGTATTTTAATTAGAAGCAAGTGAATTTATGAATGGGGAATTAATGCACACCTGCCACGTATTAACTAAAATGATCGCTAATTTTCCATGTCCATGACTTTATTGGAAAACAGAGAACTCATGGCTTAATACATGAATAAAATCTAGATATTCTTTCATGCCTTTCTAATTCAGAAGCCCTACGATTATCATCCGCTACGTTATATACCTACCATTCGTCAGTAGAATGTAAAAAAAGTAAACAAACCTATTATTCCACGCACTATTAGAACACAATCTTGGTTTTATTACCAACTTAAAACCTTAAAACCATTCGCATACATATAAGTTAAAATTATTAATATTTATTAGTATTAACTTAAAAATAATGCTATGGAAATTAAGAAAACCACGTTTTTAGGATTTTATTGACGAATGGTAATACAGAGGTCGGGACGAAAGGGGTTGCCGGTCGAAGACATGTAGAGTATGACCACTGAAACTTTACTCACATTTTTGATGGCATATTTAAAAAAAATGGTATAGCCACGCTTTAAATATATTTTGAGAAGTAAGAGTTTTCTATGTACACTCATAACATAACTTAAGTAATACGTTAACATATACATTGAAATGATAAAGCAAAACTATAATTATGTACACTTACTCACAATAAACGATTATACCAAGTTGGGTAAGAAATTGCAGTCTAAGTAAGTAATATTATTTAAATTCTATATTTATCCTTATCTTTGCAAAGTTACCCCGTTCATGAAATTCCGTTTTTATTAAATTCATCACTTATTCAAATTTATCAATTATCACTAACCAACCTAAAGGTACCTATATTTCCTTTAGGCCCACTCGTTTGCCTTCATATAATTAAGTATTATTAGGTACTTATGATATTTATGATTTATTTGTGGTCATCACAACATCACATTTTAGGATAAATGACGCAAGTTCAAATTCAATGCACGATTGACAACGGTAAGCCAATTAAACTGTCTCGAAATGTAATGAACCGTTAATGACACGCGCAGAGCATACAAACATTCGCAGACCTTAGTCCAGTGTTCGAAGTTAGGTCGACCTTTGTGATATAAACAATATATCAAGTAATCCAAATTTGACCTTTCATAAAAAAATATGTAATACCCGAGTCTCATTCCATGAAATGGAAATGGAAATTTTGGTTTCCAGACTCGACGTACAGTACAGTATACTCGGCGATAAAGTTTGTACTCGTACATCGGTCTCAGAAAAGACTATAAAGTGTTGTCCCTCTTTATACGTATCTTATGTGAGGCTTATGCAGCATTATTGTCTCTTTCCAAAGACTGATGTGCAGTCTTTATCTCGAGGTACTTAAACATTTAATAAACTAGGCTCAGGATTCAATACAAGTAGTATTCAATATTAACTTAAAGGTTTTTTTAAGCATACTTAATTACGACCCTAAAATAAATGTGTGGAAACGTATGAAACCTTTATACCGGTATCCGAAGATTATGGGACATGAAGGGAAAGTACCTTAAATATCGTAGATAGGATATTTCCAAATACAAACATCGCTGAAAGAAGACTTTATTTTATTTTCACAAAATAAACGAATTCTGCGTTCAAAAAAAATCCGGAGAAATCTGACTTTTTTCGTAATTTTGTGATGTAATTCGAAAGAATGGATAAAATACAACAATTTTTCTTAGGAAAGAATAACCAAAAATACTTGGTTCAAAATTCGAAAATAAATTGTATTTGGTTCGATTTCCGGGTTAAGCAAGTATTTTTATGAAAAACTTTGAATGCAGTTTTATGTGCCTTTAAAAATAACATAGTCATCTTCCAGCAAAATATCTTATCTAGAATATTTTAGGTACCTACTTTACCTTGTCCCATAGTCGTGGGACGCCTTTTATAGGAAAGAGATCTTACTAAAGCGCTATGTAGTGGAAATCATAGGTATATGTATATACATAGGTCCTCGTACAACCAGCAACGCACGTATGCGCTTCTGTGATGAATTGATAACATAATATCAATGTTAATTGAGGAGTGTCTTTTCAAAAGGACCTATTTCCCCTTTCAACTTTTTTAAAACTGTGAATGTAGTTTTGCTAAAAGTAGAGAAATACATATATGTTTCGAATTTCAAGTTCTTATAAGTCTCTTCTTGTCCTCTAAAATGTGCAATTTTTAAAGTCCGTATGAAAAGTGCATATTTTAACCTTATAGTAAGAGCAAGATATGAGCTTTTAGAAGTGTATATTTTATTATGATAACGTATTATTAAGTATTTTTGTATACATAAAGGCTTTGTAAAATTTCCTTGAAAACAGCTTGTGTATTACCTATTTGGATAAGCTCACAAAGCTGCAACAAAACTATTTAATTCTAAAAGTTTCGCATCAAAAGGGTTAAATCTGAAAGTTTATGGTATATTAACGTAATAAAGCAAGACCTATATTAGTGCCATAACATTTATATCAACTTACTTAGCTATTAAATCAAAAACACAGTAAGAATATCGAAATGGCTAACGTGGATTTATGTTTTTCTCAATTTCCCAAAAAAGGTTCAAACTGGAAATAAGTCAACTGGCCTCTTGACTGTATGTACATTATATCCTGTATCCTACATTATGTTTCAGTTACATTTTAATTACATAATTGAAACAATTGATTTTAAGCGCTTTGTCATTGAAGTTGTACTGAAACTGACAAATAAGATGTTTATTAATTCCAGTATTGTCCTTATTTCAACCTAAACTAGATTCTCGTATACCTATAATTTAAGAATCGCTTTTAGTGCCAACTGTACTTATGTATTTCAAATCACCATAACAAAGGCCCACTACAAGCATCTGCATAATGCAACAAGGTTCCCAATGTCCCTCCGTCGCTACAGATGTAGAATGGCCTTTAAGACGCCTCCAATATTATTAGGAATCAGAGCGTGCCAAAGGCGATGAAGAGTGACTTGGGGCGCTCCGGGCCACGCTATTGACAGTACTTAAACTGAGTTTCTACGCTACTGGTGACAGTTTTATTAGACCTCGTTTAGGATTATTGGGACAAGTGCTTATGACAATGTGTAGTTGAAAAACTTTGTTTTGTTTTGAGCATATCAACGTTTTTGAACCGTATTTGCAAGTACAAACATCTTCATCGCATATAGGTATTCATTGCTTTCACGCTGTTATAATGATTTTGTTTATGAAATTTCATTCAGAATATTTATCATGTACCTACATAAGCTGCAATATAAAGATCATAAATACATTTTCTATGAATAACCGAAATTAAAGAGTAGCGTTATTGTGAGTTTCAGAAGTAGTAGGAAGTCCTACTAGAATGGGTACTAAATAATCTACTCCTCTCAATTTCCCAAAAACCTTCCAGGGGACCTGTTCTGAGTCTCGAAACATCGTGGACAACGGGAATGCACTTATTTTTTGGCCACCTTGTATATACAGTGTCTAAATCTAATACGGGCGATCAATTAAACCAGGCATGGGATTCATTAGTGTAATCATGGATTACAAGGTTTTTTTAAAGTTACTCTTAATTGACCCCACAGATTTTTTTTAAGATTATCGGAGCAGCAATGTAGGTACGAACATTTGTTATTGTTGATTTGGCAGTAATGTCATCTGCATTTGAAATTAGTTGTCAACGAGTGCTTAACTCGCGTATGTTGCTTTACATTGCGCGCCGAATTATTTTGTATGGAAAATTTTGTTGTTCTGATTTTAAGTAAAAGTTATTTGAATGTACTTATTATGTCGTAAACTAACGCCCCTTAAGAGCTTCGCCCGTATTAGACTTACACCCTGTATAGCGGTAATTTTTCAAAAACAAATGAGTGAAGTTTGAATTCAAATGGAAATATTACAAACGTAATCTACGAGTATACTCGTACCTCGTACCAATACTACAGTTCTTTTTTTTAGGATTTGAAAGGCATATAAAGAAGCAGTCGTTGTCAACCTGTTTTCTTAGGATACATAATTATTATAGATGTTAGGTATTTTCACCAAACCGACAACTTATCTTATATAACAGTGTTTGTATATATAGTATAATGCTGATTATCCAAAACAGATGTTCAATTCATTGAATTGTCAACTGGTTGCAATATAAGTAAATACACGTATCTAAACGTATACATAAACACCTGTGCATGGCAGTGCGACGGGACAGTTAAATCAGTCGCAGGGTTGAGTCAGGCGGTGACTCACCGGACCGCTAGTCTCCTGACTAGTCTATTTAAGAGCAATCCTCCTTTTCGAAGGGGAGAGTTCAAATTGCTACCGTACCGTACCCCGTATGCTATGCACTTATCCACTACAATTACATAAAAAAATATATGATTATCTGAGCAGAAAGACGTCCACTGTTAGAAAACGTGCTCCCTCGAGAATCTTTAGAACGAACCATAATTTGCGGCTATGGATGTCCGCGACTCTTATAATATAGTATTGTCATAAGTAGGTACACAAAGAGACGCTCTCACCGAGATTCGAAACTAGGGCCTCCACGTTGACAGGCCGAAGCGCTAAGCTACAGAGGCCGTACTTATCAGACTCTCTAATTAACTTGAGAGTGATTGATAAAATCATTTGTGACAGCATTAAACATTTGGTTGGATCCGTGATAACGATGGCGAGGACAGATTTTACACTACGACGGACTTGTTTTTTTAAGTAAGGAAGGTCCTTCTGCTTCATTTACCAATAATCAAATGAGTTGACTAAAATACCTTCTTATTTTCTCGGTGAATTACGCGCTGATGCATTGCGCTCTAAAATGTTACACTTTTTCTCTGTATTCATAAGCTTTTCACTTTGAATTCAAAAGCAGTTATCATTCCACATGAATCCAACTCAAAGTGCATATTGCGGTCTGCAAAGAGCTAATGTATCAAAATAGCAAAACAGGATGTGTTGGAAGTTTCGTGCAGACAAACATTAGTTCTGCCAACGTGTTTGCTCACCGCAATGTCGACTGAAACATCCCCGGAGTGCCGGTTTTCTAAGCTAACATATTTGTTCTTGGTAAAGCTTATAATGATATGACATAGCAATGTCAAAGTGTAAAGGCTGAAGACTATTAAAAATAAAATGAATACTCAATAAAATCAAATACAATTCGAAATATTCTGATGTTTTGGTGGAACGAAGAAAAAAAAATATTTTTATATTCCCAGTAACATAGTAACGAATGGCTTCCGTATAGATATGTTAGGACATATAATTATACCCCTAGAGATTCAATTATGTAACGGCTTTATCTATCTTACTACGACATATACAAGGTGGAAGTCGACGAGGGACCTTTACGGAAATGGGAGATAGTTAAGGCTATACTGAGCAACTCTTACTATGGGACCAACCCCGAAATCGTAAAAAAAAAATGGTTTTCATACATTGTGTGTATACATGCCGTACCTTTTTGTATGGATAAGTTTTTTTTTTTTACGATTTCGGGGTTGGTCCCATAGTAAAAGTTGCTCAGTATAGCCTTAACTATCTCCCATTTCCGTAAAGGTCCCTCGTCGAATTCCACCTTGTATACAACCGCATGTTAGCCTAATTTGATAATAGGTCAGCGTACTACAACATCCCAATTACATCTACATTATGCAATGCAAATAGCGGCATCAAATAAACAGTATCTCGTAAATGTCTATTTCATAACCATAGTTTCTCAGACACGTGTGCAGTTGCAAGAAAACTGTGCTGCATTGAAAATAAAATACATATTTCAAAACACCATATTGACAAGAAATGAGGATGCAGAAGTAAAACATCATAAAATGTTACATGCGATTGATGTGAGCTTTGATCGCGAGGCACCGGCGAAAACTATAAAGTCTGGATTTATTACAAAAAGTTGCCCATTAATACCAAAACGACCATAAAAATGAAATTAGAAAGAACTATTTATATTAAATGCGCCAGTTTGATTTGATACACGATATCAGCGATAATTACATGCTTTTGAAATAAGTTTTTTTTTACAATATTCCTACTTACCTAGCTTAGTGCCTGCTTGTTTTTCCATAAGCTAGTCATGTCATGTCATACCTTGACTGTATAACTACGGTTGTTCATAATATAAAAATAAATGTTTCGATTGTATTTTACCATTTTGTGGTAAACAAAGTAGGAAAACAGTTTTATTTCTTTTAAATTATTTTACCTTTTTTCCACTCCAGCATCATTTGCAGTCGTGATCCTCGTTTTACAACCGGCTGAGTAATCCAAAACTTCGTATTACTCAAATGAAAAAAATCACATCATGCATCAATACACGGTTTCAGTCACAAGGCGGAGAAACAAGCGGTGGCAAACCGTTCATTGATGTGGGGCGGCGTCGGGCGGTCGCGGCGGCGCACGCGCACCGAAATAGCCGCCGTTGCGCTTCCTGCCTCACCTGTGCCGTACCGGTACCGGCCTTATGGACACGGTGCACCAAATTATATCTACCTACTCGTACACATTGCGTATTCTTGTTAAAAATATGCATGATGTGATGAACATATCACCGTGTATAGGTCGGTCGGGTTCGAAAGTGTTCTAGTTCATAATAGTTTAATAAAAAAAAATGTTGTGAGTAACTTTCGATACATTAAAAAACTGTTTTTATCAAGTCTTATTCATTATGTACACTTTTTTACAGCTCAAGGTACTAAATAATAGTATTATCAAATTAACAGCAAACGAATAGAAACGAGAATGAGCAGGTGAAATTTTATAAAGATAAGTAAAGGGATAACTTATAGACTTGTAGAGTTATCTTGCCTACTAGCTCTTTTTCCTTCTCGAACTGATTTTTGTTCAACAATATTGTAATCACAACAGATTACTTCTGTTACAAAAAAGTACCTAGTTGCAGTACATAGGTTAATAATTTATTTAACCCCGAGCCCGTGACGGGGGTTATATTCAATTTACCGTGTAAACTTTTTCTAATAGTACTTAGTTATTCATGGGAACTTAATGTTTACTTATAATACGAAATTACATGAAAACGATATCAAACTGATCCCACTGCAAGAGCGAGTGTCATAATGACAAAATTGTATTCATAAGTTTTTTGTGGGCTGAGATGATAAGTCACGCTTCCCTTTATCCCCCACACAAAAGGTCTAAATACGTCGGTAGGTCAAGTGTCGGTTTCCCGGACGCTAGGCTTCGCGTCCGTATAGTAACAAAAGACCCGGGGTTTAGGGATCCGTATTGTAGCGTTTCACATTGACGCTTGTAGGTCTTTGTTAATTAATTTACTCTTAATACGATATTAATCATCATCATATCAGCCGAATGACGTCCACTGCTACACATAGGCCTATCCTAAAGATTGCCAATAATTATGACGGTATTGATGATAATACTTTGAAGTAATAGCGCTGATAAACATAACCAGTGCCTGTGACCCATGGGGTGCTAGACAGTGAGGTGAAATTGTTAAAAATACAAGTACCTGTTTGTGGCCATGCGAAGGAAATTTCATAGTATTTATTGTTTCGCGAGTAGGTAAACCATGAGTTCGAATTTGCTTTTCTTATAAGTACCTAAATTCTAATATGCAGTTAACGCAATTGGCTGCAATACTTACAAAACAAAATTAGCATATTAAACTCACTAATAAATAGGGTCTGAACACTGAAATTTTACTTACATTTTTGGCGGGAAACTGTGTTACGGGTATTACGAATCTTGATACCCACTTGAATGTATTTTGAATTTCTATGCATACATTAGACTAGAGACTTAAGGAAATATGTTAAAAATATACATTACATCGCCGTGTGGTGACGGCAGTAAGAATACATTTGTCACCACCCCAACTCCTCCTGCGGGTGTCGTAAGAGTCGACTAAGGGATTTAAGTGTCACTGACCATTGTACAAGATTGATGATGGGCAGCAGCGTCATCATAGTGGACACATTACTGCGATCGCCAATCCGCTTGCCCAGCGTGGCGATTATGGGCATTTGCCTCCTAATGCGTCTATACGCATAGTTAATAGGAGAGGCCTACGTCCAGCAGTGGACTAACATAGGCTGATGATGTTGTTGTTGTTGATGTTGATACATTACATGACGTTTCAAACTAACCAAAACCCATAAATACGTTTATACTTACCTACAATAAACGATTATTCCATGGTGACGTAGAAATGCAGTCTAAATAATATAAATGAAGTATATTTCTCCTTCACTTTGCCCAATTGACTCGTTTATGAGATTCAGATTTCATTAAATTCACCACTTAATCAAATTTATGGCAACACGAGAGCATTAAAACTTAAAGTATCAAAACATTAGCACCAACCTAATATGATTTTGATTATTTTTTTCAATAATAGACAATTAGTGATATCGCGAGGAAATAACTGTCAACAAAATTTGGTTGGTCGGAATCTAATACCCAACATAAAATGATTTCATAATTTTGCAATTGAACCCTTTGGGATAAATACAGCAGGCTCTTGTCTCTTTTCTAATTTGATCGTGGTAAGAGTGACAGGTTGAGGGTGCTGGCTGACGAAGACAAGAAAGGTATACGTATAATGGGGTTACATAATACCCACCTAGTTCACCTCCCTTTTTCGTCAAATATCGTGTGTAAAAACCACGCTACAAGTATACTACGTAAAGACCAATATTGTACACGTAGGTCCTAGGTACTAAAATAGCTAGTTAATTAAAATTGTACATTGACGTATTTCTGGATTTTGATTTTATCAATGGCTAGAAAGAATAGTATTGTCATTATTATTTTAAATAGGGACTCAATCCCATATGCGCCGTAGACAAAACCTTTATATATCATGAATAAGTTACGAAAATCCCCGTTCCTTTGATTTCGGCTTAATGTTTTTATTTTGTTTGTCACAGTACACGCTTTTAGGTCGTCCGTCGTCTCTCTCTAATGTCGAGAGCTTTAGTAGATGGAACGCTTTCGATAAAGCTCTGTAATGTTAGTCAGAGAGGCGCTCGCGCACCGGCCACGCGCGTGTTGGTCCGCGCTGCGCGCTGTCATGTCGCCGGGCTAAATCTGTCGTGTGTCACGCCGTCTGCGACACGATACGTGTGACAATTTGCAACACGAGTATACATGTGATTCTTAAAAACAATTCTGGGCAACATTGTTTGTATACCCCCAAATGTTTAGTTGTTTATGTTCGCTAACTTTTCATTGTAGTGAACTTTGTTTTTTTTATATTTATAGTGTCGTTTGTTACAAAATATTTCTCAAAGGCACATGTTCGCAAAATTAAACGAACGATAATGGCAAAAAGTAAATTAAAATACATGGTCGAGGTATTGGGTCCGTCGCGCAACGCATGAGATTTATCACTAAGCCTCATTCGGTTTTTTTGCATCTGCTTCGAATACGTTTTTACTCGAAGGGCAATACAACGGTATCTACACGAATTGAGGACAATGATACAATTACGGTCCATTCTGATTACCTGGATCGTTACTTGGTCTATTGAGTTTCAATTATTGAAGCTACGGATAATTAGGTATAAGTAAACACGTAGGTATATTTATGCTTTTGTTTCGTAACACAACCATCATTTTGGATCATTATTTACTACGCTTATCTATGTCAAGATAATATGCTATGCCCTAGCGAATTTGCTATAAATCTAGGTACTTAAGAATTACAAATACAAATACAAATAATTTATTCGTGGCAAATATAACAAGCATAACAGGACAAGACAAAACAGACAGATTGCAAGAGTGCACACAGTATTTTGTTCCCTGATACACCTTGATATCGATTCTTTATCTGACACTATATTAAAAAAAATTAGAATGGACCATCTTTATAAAATGCTACATCATTTTACACCAAGTTGTACAAGCTGTACAGTTAGGGTCAAAAAGTACCGGATTAGGACGTATAAACGTACGACGACGTTAAAAGTAGGTATAAAATAGATAGCGACTTTTCACATAATCTTACTAATTGTGAGAATACCTACACACATATATAATAATATATATATATATATATATATATATATATACCTAATATATATATATATATATATATATATATATATATATATATATATATATATTAGGTATGTTTATTGTAATAAGTAGTCACTTAGTGTTCTCAATTATTCTGAGCGAGTAATCTCATTACAAGTACCTACTAGTTAAAAGTCTCGAAATGCTTTTTCACAACAATAGGTACTCGTAAGTGAAAATGCTGTTTTAGTGTTGTTTGATATTACTGCTGCTGACCTTAATTGCAATCAATTTATCAATTTGGCATGTACACATTTTAGAGCGACTCGGCTGTCAGATTTATTGTTTCGGTGCGCCTAACCTGCTCTCGGTAGCCAATATGTCCCATCATATACCTACATATTATGACGATATCATAATAGGATATGATGTCACATAATAATATTTTTAAAACAAAACTTTATCTAAGGTGCTATTAATTTACAATCACTTGAAGTTAACGGATACCAGAAAATAATTTCGCCTTAATCGATGTACTTTCGATAAAAGTACTGAGTGAATAAGTCTAAGAACTAAGAATAAAGAAACATCCGTATTCATCATTAAGTTCTTCCCAATCAATAGGAGAGATACCAACTTTTCATTTAGTGCATTTTATACTTCTGAAGCCGCGGGTATTTAAAAGCTAGTATCTATTATGCGTTCAAACCAATAGATATTTATGAGCACCCTGGCCGCTGCAATATATCTGACAGCGACTTACTTTAAGTCAAATTCAACCACACCTCTAATGTACATAGTTCATGGCCGGCTTTCGCATGGCGCGGCATTACGTTTAGATACAATGTATATGTGTGTGTGCCTTGTACAATTTTAATAATGATTGATATCAGTGGCCAGCTTCTCAGCCACGCCTTGCCCCTAACAATAGATGTGCTGAACTTGTTAATTTCCGTTGAGCAGCTTACCTTACTTAGCTATATCCAATACCCATAAACTATTAAAACTAGTAACTGATAGTCCAATTTTCGGACTAAACGAGTGAGAGGGACGTCCTTCCAAATGTAAAATTACTGAGTATACGTACCTAATTAAAAACGAAATTTTGTTTTAGCCTGCAAATAAGATATGATAGCTGTTAGTATTCACATATTTTGGCAACACGACGTAAATAAATCTCCTTCGGATTAGGTCTTAGAAGGTACAACACCATTTTAGGTTCTATTAAACATGATTGAATTTAAGTACATGTTTGTACTTACATGATTAAGCATGTATTATTTTAGGTGTAACATGAATCGAAGTCAAGCACATGTAGGTATGTTTAAGTTTGGGCTAAAACTGCCTCTTAATTGATAGTAGTAAAAAGATAAAATGTACCCGCACATGTATTATCAGTTATCACTAAGAAACTATACTAAATATATTCAATGTTTTGAGAGGATAATACCTTGCAGAAATCTGCTTGTTTCAACCCTAAGTACCTAGGTAGTGTACAAGTTCAATGTTCTTTCTAGTATATAGATTTAACATTTAATGAGAAACAATTGAGTTCACATGGACAAAAATATTGGGTCGTGCAATTATCAGTTATCACCACCTATCCCTATACAGGATAATACTTATATCTTGGCACAGAATCAAAACTAAAATGTATGGCAAAGAACTGTTAAGAGTATGAATCATCATGTGATTTGTTACAATATTATGTACCTATTTAAATTGAATTGAAAGCTACTATGTATTTTATTAATTTAAGGGACTAATAAGGGCTTAGTGGGCGTTAAATTATTTATTATTATTTTCCTGGATGACAGTGCCGTAGATCATGTATTAAATTTATTCTGGTAATGAAATAAATGGCTTAAAGGCGTGAGTTTGTAATTTGAAAATGACCTCATTTTTCGCCTCTTATAAAACTTATGAACCTACTCAAAATCATGAACACATTCTCAAACCTAATAATATCGGTCTGTTCGTGTTTGTCTTACGTAAATCATGACAACTTACTTTATATGCCTATGCCTAAGAGCTTGAGTTAAATTTGGTTCCAGAAATATCAACGCGCTGTTAATGTTGATCCTTTTTCCATGTGTAGATTTACCTATCGCAATTTCCCATGCACCATCAAACCTGTAAAAATTAAGCTTCTCAGTTCCCACGACCTTTTATTTGAGGAACATTACTCGTTTAGAGGTCTCGCTCTCGGTAGCTGTTGAAAAGCTCGTTTAGTACTGAGCCACGGGCGCCCACGCAGCGCAACGGCGTGATGCACCAAAGTTAAATCGAGTGTCCTACTTTTGTGTACCACCAAGAGCAATAATTTTTATCGACCATTCTAACTTATTAGATATCGTGGTTACGATTGCCAGCATTTTGATCAAAATACAATGTGTAATAAGCAGACGTGTCTGTGAATGAAAATAAAAATGCTATAATGAAAGGAAAAACCCCACTGCCTCATTTCTCTACCTCTATAGATCAGTTTAAAAAGCGGCCTGACTAGTGATTTAGATTTAGATATTTATTCTCATAATATAAAATTACACTATAAATTGTCCTAAACTACGCTACATGAATTTACAAAATGATCGTCAGTTTAATTAATTGTAATAATATTATGTAATATATTAATGAAAAACAAAGATACAATTTAAAAACGTGCCAACCCAAAAGCGTGACCGAAAAGGGCTAAAATTTGAGTCTCGCGGCCAGAGTATGATTGATGGAAGTATAGATCAACTAACGTACATTTGTCTACTTGTATAGATTTGTGGACCCTCAACGATTTGCGTCCACTTCACCAGTTTATAACACATTCAATTTGACTCTCAATGATAAGAACGGTTATTTGATAATGGGTCGATAGCAAAAACTATACATATTTATATTTAGTTAAGGCCTTTTTCATCACACTTGCTGTCTAAGCGCGCCATTGCTTGCGAGCGTAGCGGGAGTAATAGAAAAGTGAAATTCCCTAGGGAGTAATAGAAATGTCAGTACGTCATTTAATAATATTATGTCTTTAAACTTATTTTTTGGTTGGCAAGTGTGATGAAAAACATTGTATGCATCACGGTCGGTAAGCGGAATACTAACTCGAGTCATAAAAGCCCTCCGCCTAATGGCGTCGGGCTTCTAACACTCTCGTTTGTAATTCCGTACTTACCTCCCTTGATGCACAATGTACTATTAATCACAAATATCACGATCGCGTCAATTGTGTTACGAAAGTTAGACATACACGCTATGTGATATTCCACAGAATTAGATTTGGATAGAAGAAACAAGTTCATTCATTTGTATGCGGCCGAGCGTGTCCGATTTTGTACTGAAGTTGTTACTTGCCTATGATTTTAAATATGTCTCAGGCCCTTCAGTATTCATATTTTTTTGTGTTGTTGCAATTAATATTACTTAAAGAGGCATTATTAATGTTTTTGTTCACTTCAACTTAAAAATTTGACACTCGAAAGCTGCAAGCTGCGATTAAAGATGGACAACTCAGTAGATTTTACTGAGTTCATTTGACACGCTAAGTAGATACGTTTGCTTGTATATACCTATGACATCTGTGTGGTATTCTCTGTACCCTTTGGCAGTACAAGGCCGCAAATAAAAAGAAAAAAAGCCTCTTCTTTTTTTTCATTTTACTCTAAGAGCGCTTTTCTCCGAACAAAGTAAGAAGTGTTAGTCAGAGATTTCCCGAGGAATGAATCGTCTCATCCTTGACTTCTCAGCGCCTTGTTGCAAACTACAGTACAGAACAAACGTAATTTCTTATTATTATTATTTGGTAAGTAGGTAAGTCCTAAGGCCCTCTGCCCAAGCCTAGCCGTTTATTCCGTGAAACTGGCATTGGCGCCTATCTCGGTGCCACATAAATCCTTTTACGGTAGCCGCGTTATCTACAATTCTTTTAACGGATGTTTTGTTTCACTTTGTGCTTTAAATGGCCGTGTTTTATGATTATGTCACACAAGTTCGTTGCTCCGGCGCACCTTCCGCGTGGCTATTTATACGCGGTGTGTCGAACTTTTGACAAGCGTGTAAATAAATACCCGAGTCGGATGTTGAGGAGCGCGCGCGCAGCCGCCCGCCGCGGCCCACTTAGCCGCCGTAACACTAACACTACCAACCTATATTACACAACGTTTACAACCAACACGCCGCCCTTTTCATTGATCAAAAAGCGATTAGGTAGATAGTAACGATGCACTGCGCTTAAGTAATTGAAGGGTTATTAGTTTATTTAATTGGTATAATCATTTGGTCTAATTAAGCACATCATTTAACTTAAACCAGTATAAATCAAAAAGAATAATATTATTATTCTCGTTTAATGATCCATTATTATGAAAATGTTATTTTGCTGGGCTTTTTTATCACCTGTTGTTGAGGCAACTTCAAACAAATTGAATAACTATATATTCGACGAGGCTCGTATTTGACCTCAGGCCCTTACATGCATAAAAACAAAAGTATTAGTAGTAGGCCCTCCCACTGAACGGTTCTTAGTCATTGTCTCAAAGTTAGCTGTATCAGTACTATTCGGTACTATGTACTTCATTTCAATATAATCGTTCAATAGCGCCTACACTTCGACTCCCATCTGCTATACGTAGGTATAACTATAAATACACAGTACAGCTCTGTGCAACAATGTTATTCTTAATAAATCTTGCAATGAAACTGTTTGAACAAACAATGAATCACGTTTGTAAGATGATCTAAAAGTAAATGTTTAGTTGGCTATAAACACTATTCATTATTTTCTTAAATAGCATGTAAGTTCATTTCTTGTGGGAGTTCTACAAGTTTGTATTTAAAAGCCTAATTTATTTTATCTTGAAGCTACATACCTAATCTTCCCCTACCTAATTTTCTTTAGGGAGAAAATTAGATACACTTCTGATCCATATTTTAACATATTAAGTATCTACATAATATTGTGCAAATAATAGTATAAATCTTACACGATTAAATAGTACGTTTCCACGATTTCGTCTTATTTGATCTTTATTGTATTTTGTAAAATGTAATGTCATCAAATAATACTTTACTTCTTGTCTCGCACACTTTGAATTTGAAGATCTTGATTCAAACACTCAATGACAACAATTATAATTATAAGTATAGTTAAACTTATACTTATTTATGTGTGTACGTGTACCTTCTTACACATGGTACTAAAATGTATGAACACGGCGGGTAGGTATCTCAAAAACCTTAACAATGGATCTAGATATTGATGAACATCTTGTGCACTCGGGTATTTTTTGATGATGACGGTGCAAAATGACAAACGATCATAATCCAGCATCCAGTACGATGCCAGAGACCTCGAATCGATTGAAGACAACACGTCATCTTAAAGATCACGAATTCTGTGAATCGGTCTTGCGTGTATGAAAATTGATTTGCTAACTCAGTGGGTATTAACGTGTTACTCACTAGTCTAGTACTGACTGTTTCAGTTTCGATTTACTCTGATTTGGCTTAGCTAGAATAAGAAATCATGCTTATACCTTAAACACATTTTAAGCTTTAGTTGTATCGTTCAGTCTCGCCAGTATGGCGTGGGATGTGGCGCCGATCGCTAGAGTAAATATTCCTGGAAGAGTTTATTTCACTACACACGCATCCATTCATGCATGAGCCATGACACACGTTCGGAATACCTACGAGTCCGCCGTGTATCTGTTTACCGGAGGCTCGTGGCGGATCACGTAGTGCTGGTTCGCCTGACGCATTGTGTCAACGCATCTCCAAACAGTCCGTGCTGAGAAGAAAAATACGGGCGGATTATACTAATGCATCATAAGGGCGAATGTTTTGTCGACAGTTGCTAATACTGATCATGTATTCAATTGAACTATTAGAGGTTTATTTTAACTGCTCGGTATTTTTTGAAAATTAGCATTAATTAGCCCTCGAGTAAATTCGTATCACTTTGTAACACTTAAAATGGGTGGTAGTATACGTAGTAGATTCATACGATACGTGCCGAATTTTTAATCAATATGTACACTATACACATTTGATTGATCTAATTTAAACTTGTTGCCCAGATTAAGTAAAATCTTCACTACCTATCAGCAGGTGTAATAGAAACCGTTTGGTTGCCACATTAGCAATGAAAATAACAATCACAAAGAAGACTATGTCAGTGAAACAGTGATAGTATGATACCCACATGTATAAGAGCCCCTCGCTCCATCCAAGGCTCTACCGATGACGTCACCAGGCAAACGCGCTCTATTGTTCAGGTATTATGTTCCTTTCACTTTAATTTTGAATATGTATATGCATCGACTAGAATAATTTCTCAAACTCTACCTGTGGAAACTAAGTGAAAATGTAGCTAGAAGCACAGTCACTTCTTTATTCTACTTAAATTGTAACACTGCATGTTATATTTACGAAGGAGATATAAGTTTGACTGGGGGATAGGTGTACGGTCAAAGACAAAATAAGGTGTACATAAAAATGTTCAAAAATATGTCCCAGTGCACTCTAATTCTGTGTAATAAGAACGTCGTAACATATTTATGAGCGGATTCTTTCGATACTTATTTTTGCACTTGACTGTACCATAATCTGATAATATTTTTAAAAGTAAAAACGTAACTTGTAAATTAATGATGCCTGCCATGCCATGTTCTTGTTCGTTTTTTTTGGTATATAACATATAATATTTACAATTTATGTAAATTATAGTATACTGTGACTTCTTAAAAAAACACATATCAAAATATTCAGTAAAATATGTTGATTTGTGTTTCAAAAACTTCAATTAATGTATGTCACTTACAAACCCTATTTATAACATTTTTACCTATTAGAAAAACAGGGGATGCGCTTTGGTGAAATGTTCTAAGCATTCTAAGTCGGTCTATATTATTATTATTAAGTATTATGTTTGAGTTTACCAGTTGTTCACACGAGTAGACACTCATTAAAGTCAAGCCATGCCAATTCTGATACGCAATTGAATCAGTCCCGGGTCCCATGCGCAGGCGCTCCTTCTCTTCTCATTGCGACGGCTTGCCGACTACACAGGGCTAGAGGGCTAGTCCATCACAACGACTGCATGAGTATTTTTAGTAGTTTACTCTGAAATCTTTCCAACTACTAACTAGTAAGTAGGTATGTGAATCAACTTTTTCTTGTCTGTTATTTCCGTGGTTATGATCTCCTGAATCACTCTGGTAACTCTGGTTTGATGCAAAATTATGCTACCTAACTCAGACTATGCAAAAATGTATGTTTAGTTAGTGTGTTAATAAACCTTTCCTTAATGAGCCAGCTACAAGCATGGCCAACATGCATGTTTGCAAAATTGAAGTAACATAATTTTGCATAAAGCCAGAGTGACTAAGGAGACCGTAACCATGGCTATAACAGACGAGAAAAAAATGATTTTTCTTAACTGTCGGAAGTTTTCATTGCTTTTTTAATCAATTGGGTATAAACCCAAATCGATCCCATTGGCACAAAGCCGGGGTCTCATTGATGATGAGATCTTAGAGAAATCGGTTTATTTTATTTTATTTGGGGATTCATGTCTCATTTACTCGTATATTGGCTGGCGAGAGCTCGCTGGGCGTTGGGAACGTAAACCCTGGAGCTAGCTGGCGGCCCGAGTCCCGCCCAGCGTTATTAAAAGCCAAGCGACCTCATTCTACTTCCGTACTTAACGCTTTTAGGCTGCTACCTTGCTCAAGAGTTTGACGGAAATCTAGATGCCTACTATTTACGACCTGTTTCACAATTCCCGGATAATTATAACCGTCAGATAAAATTGTCACTATACTTTTCCCAAGGCATATTATCATGAATGAAAAAGACAGCTAACAATTGTCTGACAGAAATATTTTATTCGGAGATGGTGAAACACGCCCGTAGTCAATGATACTCCTAAACTATGAAAAAGATGTTACTCAGAGGCCCTTCTGCGAACCAGGATTGATATGATGACTCTCTCTCGTACTTGTGGTCTCATACGTACATAAGTGTAACACAAACAGAGGCAAAACGTCGATCGTAATTCGCGATAGGGCTCGTTGAAAAACAAATATTTCGAACATCTGTCTCCGTCACTGCAACGAAGGTGCACTCGGAGCGACATACACGTTGATGCTCGAAATTGTGATTTTTGGAGATTATAATGATTATGAGGATTAGATAGATTTCCGTCAAGAGCAGGTAAATAGGTACTATAACCATAAACGTCTATAACATATTCATAAACGTCTGCTAACTTAGCAAGCCGTATTGTCTGTTCCATTCGATCTTATCAATATGTCTAGGTATAAGAGCGAAAGGAACAAACAATACCTAGCAAGTTATATGTTAGGAGTTTATGAATAAGGGGGTACAGTCTTAACCATTATAATATAATGGCGGGAAGAAATCCTGAATTCGATCGATTAATATTGCATTTTTTAGTACTGAATTGGTACTATTTGATACCTTTTGTAAAAAAAAATAGCATCTTTTCTATTTCAAAGTTATATTCAAACAGTCTGGGGCCTATTTCTCGAAAGCTTGTAACTTGTGATATAAGCGGAAGTCCTTATCTAATTAATAGTGTCAAAAAGAGACTTCCACTTGTATTACAAGTTACAAGCTTTCGAGAAACGGGCCCCTGGTCCTGGTATAGGTCTTGAATTCTGTCGATCCATATTCGATTATTCGGCGAGCCCAGCGCGAACTACGAAAACCGTTAATTTCGAGGATTTGTCTCTTTCACTCTAATGACACCTTTGTTGTTTTCAGTGACAGAGAATAATCCTCGAAATTTACGATTTTCGCGGTCAGGCACGGAACGAGTAAACGCACAGCAGCGAGCGCCCCGGGACTACACGCTGCAACAACGACCGGCTGCATGTTTGCAGTCTGCAGAAGCCTTAGGCGATTTTATACAAACTGAAATAACAACAAATAGCATCCATAGCCATAGATCCATACTAATATAATTGTACTCTGGCTAACCACAATTTCAGTAGAAAAAAGCAGCTAATTAAAAAAATTAAGGTGCAAAGAGTTACCTGCCTAATAGGAATTAGACACCTTTTTTGAAGTTTGGTAAGGAGATAGTTTGACACCTGAGAAAGGACATACTGTATGTGTGCGCAGACGTTGCGTTTTCGAGGACACCAGTTAATATCGAATTTAATAATTGTATCGAAATATACAGATCAATGTACAATAGCCTATACCTATTGCTATTTAACCAAGTTGCCAAGTTGCCAATCGCGCTTGGTAGCGTATCGTAGTTTTCCCTCTCTGTCAATCTTGCATATTAGTGCGACAAAGACAGTTAGCTGCCTTTCGTTTACGATTGACGATTAAGCGTTAGCGATTGGTAACTTGGCTAAGCACCCAGGACCTCTGTAATATCGCGAATGTATAAGGGGTATTTTTTTATAAAATTCAACAAACAGTGTATTTTTTTAAATGCGTATTAGTGTATAAACATGATAATCGTCGGCTGACAAGCAAAACTCACTATAAAAACTGTCACTACTCTTAGCAACCTCGTATGTTCGCATCGCATTAGAACTGAGATACGAGCTTTATTTCAAGTAGGTATTTGTTACTTAGTGAATTTTACTTGTCAAACTATGAATTATTATTTTCCTAAACTTTCTTTAAATGTCCCGTGTTTTATTTTACGGGGTGGTACCTATTTAATGACACGAATAATGCCATGTCTACACGGCAAATAGTGAAGTGGACTAGGTAGGCCGTTCGGATTACATAGGGGTTCGGACTACTTCGGACTAGAGGGTGTTCGAAGTAAAGAGGTCCAGCCGTATTACGTCACGCGTCCAGTTGTAGTAGGAGTAAATTGACTCATAGTGTAGGCTGATGATGTACCTATAAATATAAAGTGGGTAATAGTTTTTGGTATATAAATATCTACCTATTTTATTAGGAATTATCTCAGCGATGAAAGAGTTTTTATTTTTACCCCGTTGGATTTTTTGTCGTGTAGGCCGGTAAAAGTATAATTGTAAGTAGATACATACTCGTAGGTATATGCTTATTTTTCTAAGTTACTAATACATCGATTTTTAATGGAAGTTTTGATTGACCAACTAACAATGAGGGTTTTCGATATTTTTTCTGGCACCAGGCGGCGCTCAGTAGATTCATAGGTACTGAACATAAAATATCGAAATTCTATTGTGTTTGGAAGTACATTGATTTTGTAATGGATTACGACTAAAAATTGTCGGCGAACTGAAGATTGAACCCTAAAACAGGGCCGCAAAGTCACTGGTACGAAAGAAAATTACTACAACTTTGTTCTTTTCATGGGAATTTACTTGGAACTGATGTTTTTATTTATCTTGGAAAATAATACTCCTAATTTAATGGTTTTAAGAATAAATATAGCAACAGTTATAGCAAAAATAAATTCACGTACCTATTTATTTTGACAATTCGTTGTACCTTAAGCCACAGTGCTGCCATCTCACCGCCCCATAGTGGCCGAAAAAGTATCAAAAACCTTCATTAATACCTAATTCGATGAATAATGCGAGTATGCAATAAAATAAAACGAAAAAAATCTTTATTCTTTATAATTATCTCACCACACGAACGAATAGTCGATAGTGCTAGGCGGCATATCCTAACTATTCCATTTTCGCACAAAGATTGAAGTAATTCACCCCTAATGGCACCCAAAACCATATCACTAGGATGAGAGAACCATCGTTATACGGATTTATTTTACCAACCAACTTTTGTATTAAACCTATATTGTTGACTGTCTGACCCATAATTATGCAATCTATAGATTCTGCGTTTCTATCGACTGATTACTTGGGTACTTTAATTTTGTCATGTCTACTTACGACTTATAGTATCAGCAGGTAAATACTCATAGATGACACTTGATAATGACCAAGATATTGTTGTTTTTATTGCATGACACCATTAAGAAAATGGCGCTTGTATGTAAGTACGTGGATTAGCTCAGCTGCACCGACCTTGCCTATAAAGCTGTTAGGCGCAGTACAAGGCAATAATATGTATAAACATAATATATTTACATTTGCGTATATGTAATTATGTGCCACAAGGGCTACCTAGATCTAGAAATAAATAATCTACCTATACTATCTACCTAGTACCTACTAGGCTAGGTTTAGTTTTATTTAATTACTTGTACTGTAAATATGATGCTAGAAAACAAAGAAAAAATCCTCTCGTTTTATACTTTATGTTTTTTCACTTTGTCTGTGAAACTATATTTGAAGTACTTAATATAAAAGAAATAAAACAAATACCTATTTTATTCTGTTCACGTTCATATAATATATTTGTCCCCTTAAATTCCAGACGGTAATGGCATTAAGAGAATACTCTTAGCGATAAGACCGCCTGTTGTTGCTTGATTCTTCGTAAACTTACATCTAGGTATACTCTTTGTCAGTAGAAAAGAAAAAAAATCATCATACGTAATATGGCTGATTTTTAATGCGTTTAACGTCTGTGACATATATCGTGAAACACGTTCGCAGGTATAATTTTTACGTTAATACTAATAAATATCAATATCTTCAAATAAAAATGTATGTGAGTTTCTAGGTTAAAATTTTTTTAGGTCAACATTTCCAATATAACGGCTACACTAAAACAATATAATAGCAAGTAACGAGTACGAATACGTAGTAAGTACTTAATAATATTATAGTTTTATTATAATGACTGTCCTAAGATCGGTTACTTCTCAGTAGCGGATATAACGCATTCTAGGTACAGCAAGACGGGCGATAAACATGTCAGAAGGCCAGATTTATGACAATCGAAAGCTATTCGGGACCTATTTGAATAAACTCGCGTGTGATAGTAGGCGATAAAGGGCCGATTGAGATGGAGTGACTAACTATAATCTTATAGGGTAGAAAAAAAATCTCATTTCAATGTATCATGTCATGATTATTCTATTAACGTGTTCGATTGGTCTGATAAGATCTTTGAATATAGATTTATGATAATTTGTACAGTGTTGGTTTAACTCGAAGCTATGTAGGCAAATTGATAAGACATTTCGCTTTAAAAAAGTATGTGAAGATGCTAAACTAGTTTGCGTAGGTATTATGCAGCAATACAGATAAAGCAGTGTTTTCATGTTTACTGAAAAATAGTTCATAATTTCCTTAGTCCACAATTTAGGTAGTACGTCGTATTTCACTTTACTTTGCGAATTATTTTCTGCATTCTAGTTGAGAATACAACTTTTTCTAATGAGATATTACGCATAATTATAAAAGTTCCAAAATTAGAATAATAAATGTTCTATTACGAAGAATTACTTCAATTACACTCGGATTAGTCATGCCACATCTGCATATTCACATGTCTCTTTATAATTAGCATTCAGTAATCGAAAAGTCATTAGCAGCCATCAAAGTGGTATTTCAAATCCATTAAAGTACGTTAATATGTGAACCGTATCAGTATCGGTCCTCACACTCCGCACTCCTCGCAGAGAAGGCCGCGGCGCGGCGACGGAGTGTCGCGGCTGCGGCGCCTCGCTCCATCCATTTGTCCCCATTCTTCAGCAAATTGACTCGAATATGACTTAATCCTTTTAAGAATTCAATGCAAACATCGCTCATACTTATCGGGGTGCTTATGAGGATGAAACACATTTTATTCTTATGATTGATGCGAGTTTCATTAGGAATTAAAACAAAAAGTAAG
The DNA here is from genome assembly GCA_025490895.1 of Thaumatotibia leucotreta. Lineage (NCBI taxonomy): Eukaryota > Metazoa > Arthropoda > Insecta > Lepidoptera > Tortricidae > Thaumatotibia > Thaumatotibia leucotreta. The sequence continues at coordinate 37,268 of JALPQI010001903.1, forward strand.
TAAGTAGATCTAATTTTCTTTTCATCTTTAATGTTGTACTACTCGTAAAACATATTTCAACAAACTTGTTTGAAGAATACACCAGGTCAACCGAAAAACTTACAGGAAAAATGGGCTTTTACGATCGGTTGCGTGAGTCAGAGCTCTGGGAATCAGCGTGACATTGAAATAAGAGTGCATCATTCTTTGCGTTGTTGGTCAGTTATCACTCATGCTTGGCAATTCCTGTAAATCGTTTCGTGTTCAACAAGTAATCGTTAAACATTTTACAAAATTTAACTCGCGATGATCATGACATGACACGGTGATGGACGTAATGGACAGCCAACAGAATTTTAAAATGATTGTCTTCACGAAACTAAAGGCCGAGCCACGCCGCGTGACGTGTGCAAGCGGTGCGGTGTGCCATCTACTCGTACTATGACATTTCGACGCTACACAATGCGCACGCTACATACACGCGTGCACGTGCATCCAGTATGTCTTAGCCTAAAACTAGTACGCAAAAGTTTCGACTTCAAAGCAACACCACATGCCTTATCTCTTACGGTGGGCTTTCATTGTTTTCGTTGTTGCGTAGGTATATGAGACGCTGTTTGTAGCACCGTGACCATGTTACGTATACAAAAGCACAAATAAGTAGGTGGTGCAATTATTTTTTTGCTGAGACCTAAACAGGTAGTTCATATTTAGACCTTTTAACCGCCGTGAATTTTCCATCGAGCGTGTTCGTGTTTGCGACCAATACAAACTTTCACGCAGATCAGGTTGCACCAGAAAGGGACTAATTTTTACACTACAATTTTCAAATCAGACTGATTTATTTCATTATTCAGACCCTGGCGAGGAAAGCTGGATATCGATTGTCTGACATAAGACTGCGGCGATCAAAAAATTAACATTAGTTGTATTATTTTCTCTCATCAGAAAGTTTTTAGCTAATTGAATATCACCTATTCAAGTCGTACTCAGCTCCATTACATTGGGAGATGGAAAGTTTTGTACCTGAATATTTTACACGAAATTGTTATTGAGAGCAAGGGCTTTAAAGTATTATACTTTAATGCCAGAAATACTCCGAGCATTAGGGTTACAAATTCTGCTTGTTCGTATAATATTCGCAAAACAGATTATTGTCAAAATATCAAATTGCGTCTTACCTCTCAGAATGGTACCAGACGATATATTTTACATTATTATTATTAGGATATATATTTTTTCGTTACGGAAAATTCCTGCAGATATATTCACGGGGCAAAATTGATAAGGCTAAGATTGTGAAACGCATATGACACCGGCATCTCCATATAAGCAAGTTATCTTTGAGAGATCTTTCTGAAGGTTGTGTGAGATGTCCTTTGTCAGATGGAGCCAGAATGTATAATTCGCACGGCAGTCGGCACCTATTGCAGAAATTCAATTAATGTATGACTATGACAGACCATGCGGAGGCTATCAACATCCATTAGGCCTTATACGTACACTTAGGTACATTGGTTATTAATTTCCTATTAACCTATAACTTCACCATTTGCATAGAGTAATAACTAATAAGTTGTCATCCATGCCAAGCAACACACTACTCCTAAGGGCTTGTCCATTAATCACGTCATACGATTTTGGCCTATTTTAGATCCACCCATCCCCCATGGTGATACTTGGTGATATTTTCAGGACCCCCCCCCCCCCTAGCCAATATGACGTGTAATTTTTTGCAACTTAAGTAGTCCTTTAATAACACTTCAATTTACGTACTTTATTTAGCACACGTGATGGGTAAAAACTTGTTTGCCAACTCTACGAGGTAAATATCCGCTTTGTTTTAAAACTCAGTTCAGGATTTGACATCTGGTTATGTAAGTATGCTGTTCAGCAGAGGGTGACAAAAAATTACACGTGATTTGTCCGATGATCCCCCCCCTCCCCTATGGTGATAATTGGTGATTTTTTCTTGACCTCCCCTCCCCCTTTACAGTATGACGTGATTAATGGACAAGCCCTAAGCAACCCGTCCAACCTACTTACCCTTATTCTCAACAATCACAACCGTCTCCTAACCTAGCAAGCTGCAAGAAGTAGGTATCGTGTGTCCCTTTCCGTCTTTTTATAATTTCTATAAGACGGATAGGAACAAACAATACTTATCAGCTTGCTAAGTAAGGAGACCTTTATGAATAAGGGAGTGGACTTTATAGCTATATATGAAATTATAAAGACCACCTCTTTATTCATAAAATAGCGAAATGGTTAAATTTCTATTATTAATACAATATCTACAATCGTTACTATTCGCTGGATGGCGTCATGAAGTTTCGCATTTAATTTTATTACTATTGCTTATGTTTACTTTATGATGGTTCATTAGAAATTACGACATCGTGGAAAAGTTGGCAGCAGTGTACCTATATGAAATAAGTATTAAAAGGCGCATATTTCGTATCTTCTTGAGTGCACATGCATATTTTTGACGTCTCTTGTACGATGATTACATTGATTACTGTTGCATAAAACGCTGTTAATTAAAGGTATAATTTAATAGCGGTTTAATCTGTTTTTAACGTGGCGCGTATATTATCAATTATTTTTAATTGTAATTTGGTTGGATGTATTGTGCAATTTCATCAAGGCTGTTATTCTTGCGCTTTATCTGATAGCAGTAATTTTAAATATGAAATGGAGAATATATTGAATGAAGTCGTTATGAAATTACTGATAATTTCAAAGGGCATAACTAATATGCTGCGACCATATGTATATTATCATGGACGTCTAACGCCATCTCAAAAGATCCCTCGAAAACACTGGTTCATTTCGTAGGTTGACAAGCAAAAGTCACTAAGTAACAAATACCTACTTGAAATAAAGCTCGTATCTAATTCGATACTGACAAACGAGGTTTGTGTGCCAAGCAGTAGGCTTATTATGATACCGCGTCAGAGCGCTTATCGTCGTTACCGTCACGCTCTAACCGCAAGTGCGAAATTGACGAGTAGCACGATAAATGGATAAAATGGGACCATCATAACGGCCCGGCCACGACATTGGTCTAAGGCGACCAGCGGCGAGCGAATCCATGAGTGGGAGCGGGATGCCGATATGGGTACGAGAGGGAGCACCATACGTTTTCCGCTAAGCCGGTCGCCTTAGACTAATGTCGTGGCCGTGGCATAAGCCACCTGGGCGGCGCTTAGTTGATAGCTATCTATTCAAGCAGTTGTCATTGACGGACTGTCATAGTTTGTAATTTCAATTTGTACAGTCGACGTCAAAGATATCATTACAGTTTAGGCGCCAAAAATATATTTACACGACCTTAATGTCAAAGGCAATAAAGTTGTCTAAATATATTTTTGGCACCTAAACCGTAATGATATTTTTGACGTCTCTTGTACGATGATTACATTGATTACTGTTGCATAAAACGCTGTTAATTAAAGGTATAATTTAATAGCGGTTTAATCTGTTTTTAACGTGGCGCGTATATTATCAATTATTTTTAATTGTAATTTGGTTGGATGTATTGTGCAATTTCATCAAGGCTGTTATTCTTGCGCTTTATCTGATAGCAGTAATTTTAAATATGAAATGGAGAATATATTGAATGTAGTCGTTATGAAATTACTGATAATTTCAAAGGGCATAACTAATATGCTGCGACCATATGTATATATCATGGACGTCTAACGCCATCTCAAAAGATCTCAAAACACTGGTTCATTTCGTCGGTTGACCAGCAAAAGTCACTAAGTAACAAATACTTACTTGAAATGAAGCTCGTATCTCAGTTCTAATTCGATACTGACATACGAGGTTGCTAAGAGTAGTGACAGTTTTTATAGTGAATTTTCCTTGTCAGCCAGCGATTTGTGTGCCAAGCAGTAGGCTTATTATGATACCGCGTCTGAGCGCTTATCGTCGTTACCGTCACGCTCTAACCGCAAGTGTGAAATTGACGAGTACGATAAATGGATAAAATGGGACCATCATAACGGCCCGGCCACGACATTGGTCTAAGGCGACCAGCGGCGAGCGAATCCATGAGTGGGAGCGGGATGCCGATATGGGTACGAGAGGGAGCACCATACGATTTCCGCTAAGCCGGTCGCCTTAGACTAATGTCGTGGCCGTGGCATAAGCCACCTGGGCGGCGCTTAGTTGATAGCTATCTATTCAAGCAGTTGTCATTGACGGACTGTCATGGTTTGTAATTTCAATTTGTACAGTCGACGTCAAAGATATCATTACAGTTTAGGCGCCAAAATACATATATTTACACGACCTTAATGTCAACCTTAATGTGTTAATTGTGCATAATCATTAATAGATTCATGTTTTATTACTGGTAAACTGTAATGGCTAATCTGCCAAATATATTATCTCCTTTATATTACTAGAACATAAGTCATTTGGAAGTAGTATTGCAATACAGTTACCTATGTATAGGTATGACTATTGATATTTCAAAGTCGAATCACTGTTAAATCTACATCTACATATATTATATATTCGAGTAAGAATCTGGCCTACTACCGCAAAAATCGGAATTCGTAAATTTCCATGATTTTTCTCTGTGACTCCAACGAAGGCGTCATTAGAGTGAGAAAGACAAATCCTCGAAACTTGGGGTTTCGAAGGCCGCGGTAGGGCCGCTGACAACCAGAGGCCCATTTCTCAAAAGCTTGTAACTTGTAATACAAGCGGAAGTCCTTATCTAATCAATGGTGTTGAAAAGAGACTTCCACTTGTATTACAAGTTACAAGATTTTGAGAAACGGGTTCCAGGATGCTTAGCCAAGTTGCCAATCGCTAACGGTTAGTAGCGTATCGTAGTTTTCCCTCACTGTCACTCTTTCATATTAGTGCGACAAAGACAGTCAGCTGCCTTTCGTTTACGATTGACGATTATGCGCCAGGAATGCTACTAATAAATAAATAAATAAATAATAATAAATATCTTGGGACATCTTACACAAATCGACCTAGTCCCACGGTAAGCTCAATTAAGGCTTGTGATGTGGGTACCAGGCGACGATATATATAATAGATAGATACATATAGCTACTTAAATACATAGACAGCCATGACCAAGGAACAAACATTTGTGATAAATAAATACACAAAGAATGCCCTCGCCGGGATTCGAACCCGGAACCTCCAGCTTCGCAGGCAGGGTCACTACCAACTAGGCTACGGAGGCTGACAAAACTAAGACTAATGTGTCAACTGTTTCCAGATTTACACCGACTGGGCGAACCACTACCTGGAGCGGGCGCGGTCGCGGCGACGCGCAGGCGCCGCGGGCGGCGGGCTGGCGCGCGACTGCGCGGACGGCTTGCTGCTCGCGGACGTGCTGGAGGGCGTCACCGGCCTCAAGGTGCCGCGTGCGCACCGCAAGCCGAGGAACCCGCAGCAAATGGTACGTGACGTCATCACTCTTTCAGTCCACTGCTGACGTAGGCCTCTCCTATTAAGGGTCAAACGCAAACCCATGTTCGGTGTCTTTCCGGTGGACAATCTAAAAGTTAAGGCCTATAAAGATTGATTTTCTTATGAAAGCCTTATCTTCATTAAGACGTACTCCTTTTTCATTGTGTTGTATGATAAAAATCATTACTACCCGTCCTCAGGCTGTTATCTATCGACCTCAGGAAAGAAAAAGTGCGTGTTCAGCTGAACTGTAGAGCCCCTCTTTCCTGTGGCCTATAATAAGCAACTGGTAGGAGTGTAGTAATGTTTTTTATCATACAATTCAATAGGAAAGGAGTGCTTTTAAATGACAATAAGGGTTTAAAAAGAAGATTAACTCTCATAGCCCTTAACTTTTAAACTGTCCACCGGAAAGCCTCATAACATGATTTTTACGATTTTACCCATGTATTTACGAGGTAAATGCCCGTAATCGTCACGCTGGCGCTGGGCGAGAGGGTTGGCGATATGATGGATGCCGCTGCCCATCATCAATTTTCTATAAAGGAATATTCATTGACACTTCCATCCCTTAGTCGACTTCTACGACACCCACGTGAAGATTTGGGGTGGTGACAAATATATTCATACTGCCGTCACCACGCGGCGAAAAACAAATTGCTACCACGATCCCTTAAAAGCGATTTACCTATAAGTTTTTTCGGTTTGTCAGTTTTCGGCAGTTACTATTCTATGCAACCGACACATCGCAATTCTGATTAGGTCCTAAACTGAATGGCATTAGTGTATCGTGGTAGCCCTCTTAGGGGCGAGTTGCACCAACCACACGTGATAGGCCGATCAACATTTACTAGCAGATATGTACTTTGAAACTTTTCCCATAGGTATGTTAATTGAGTTAATTACTTAAGTGTATTGCAAAGCAAAAAGAACAATTCATGCGAATTCAAATGTGACCACAGTACCTACTTACATAAAAAAAATATCCTATGGGGCTCAAAGGACTGATGTCTCCTGCTGTGGAACCGGCGCCAGTGTGATAACCCGATAACTGCTAATCGTTAGTATGTCTTTATTTTAATAGAAACAGATTTTAGGTGACTTTCTATAATGCTATCATCGTCTATCCTTACTTTTGTATCGTGATGTCAGGTGAAATCCTGATTTCCTCGCACAGTATCTAATTAATATTAGTAACACGGACAACTGACCTCATTGACTCGTGACTGAAAAATATTAAATTTCTACTAAACGTTTATACCCGTACCCGAGTACTTACCTGGCCCGTTTCATTAGTATAGATCAATTATCGCTAGACTTTTATTAAGCGCAGAAAATTTGCATATTCAGATATTCAGTGCTCTAATGACTCGATTATCGACATTAATTATTAATTGCAATGTTCATGTATTTTTTATTTTATTTGTACTTTACATCGTGTTTTGTTAGCATGTACAAGAAATTAGAGAGTGCAATTTATGAGATTGTATGAAACAGCTAACAGTTTCCTCGGATTTGGACGAAACGAATGCCTGTAGAAGGAAAACTATATAACGTGTATGACGCTTAATTCCTGGTAGTATTTATTAACGTCGTAAAATAATAAATAGTTGCAATGTCGCGCGTGTCCGTAAATACCATTCTGAGAATTTAGTCTAACAAACAACCTAAGTGCTGTAATTGAGTATAAATACATATTCATTCATAACATTTATTGTATTATGATTCAGAAGAATGAGCTTACTCAAATTATATCTGGGGCCTATTTCTCGAAAGCTTGTAACTTGTAATACAAGCGGAAGTTCTTATCTTATTAATAGTGTTAAAAAGAGACTTCCACTTGTAATACAAGTTACAAGCTTTTGAGAAACGGGCTTCTGGTCTACTTGTAGATCTAAATATGTAAAATTAATATCAGACATGTGTTTAGCTTTATAGTTACTTATTTTATTGTTTTTGTGTTAATAATCATAATTTTATTGATATCCATAGATATACATCTTTAATACTATTAATACCGAATACGAGTCAGATTTTTGTATTTCTAATAGTTTACATTCAATTCAATTCAATTCAATTCTTTATTGATAACGTTAGTTACAAGTCATTTTCACATGCTAACCTTATAGCTAATTATTATTATTTACTTAGTACAATTCACATTAATAAATATTTGCAAGTTTTAATCAAACAATACACTAACCATATTCACATAATATAATCCTTAAGCTAACAGTCAATTTCGTTTATGAGTAGGAACTAATTACATTAATTTTATTATAATTTATTAGATTAATTACATGAATATTAATTACAAAACCCAAAATGTCAAATAAAATTAATAATAAAGCGTAAAACAAACTAAATGTAACAAATAATTCGACACAAAATAACTAATTTCAATCGGTGTGATTTAAAAATTCATCAATTGAATAAAAGGCTTTTTCTATTAAGTACTCCTTTAGTTTACAAATAAACATGTCATGAGATATTTCTGTCTGTTTTAAGTTATTTGGCAACCGATTGTATATTCTTGGCCCTATGTACCACACACATTGTTCAGACTTTTTTAATTTATGTCTATTTGGCAAGAGATTATTGCCATTACGAAAATTTGGACCCCGTTTTTTATAATCATCCAGATTTCTTCGTACGACTTTAGATACTTCTAATATATAGAGTCCTGGAACAGTTATTATTTTTAATGTTCGAAAGAGATCACGAGCAGGCGTATCCCAGGGCACCCTAGCCATTTTCCTTACAATCTTTTTTTGGTGCATAAAAACCCTTTGCCTGTCTGCCGCCTGTCCCCACATATCTATTCCATAGGTCAAAATTGACTGGTAGTATGAAAAATAAGCGTTTCTCACACACTGGTCATCTAGCATTTTTAACAGGCGAGTTATAACAAAGTATGCCTTCCCCAATCTCTTGCACAGACTATCAATGTGGACATCCCACTTTAAACCCGAGTCTAATGTGAAACCGAGGTATCTTGCATTATCTACCCTAGGGACGAAAGTATTATCTAACTGAATCTCAAGTTCCTCAGTTGGTACACCTCTGAGATTGATTTGGATTACATTTGTTTTGTCCAAGTTAAGTTGCATCCCATTGGTAGTAAACCATTTTTTTACATCACCAAGCAACTGGCTAACTTTAGACTGTAAGTCAGAGGAACCATTTCCAGCGACAACGAAAGCACTATCGTCGGCATATGCTATCAGTTGACCATGACAAGTACATGCTGATAGATCATTAACTAACGTCAAAAATAAATAATTTCCAATGACAGAGCCTTGAGGAACAGAAACAGAGTCAAGTGATTGAAAATTGGATTTACCCTTATTGCCATTAATCTCGATTTCACACGATTGTTTTCTGTTGGTTAGGAACGATTTAAAAACTTGAAGGGAAGTTCCTCGAATGCCGTAGTGTTGTAGTTTATTAAGTATGAGTTCGTGGTTAACAAGGTCAAACGCCTTTGATAGGTCACATAACACGACTGCCACTTTGCATCCTACCTCCAGTTTATCAAAAATGGTTTTTAGGAGAGTTCTTGTTGCTTCAATTGTCGACTTGTGAGCTTGATATGCAAATTGTTCCTTAGCCAACATACCACTACTAGTTAAATGTTTTATTAACCGGTTGGCAAGACCTAGTTCAAAGATTTTAGATACAGCTGGTATTATTGAGATCGGTCGATAGTTTTTAAAATCCGCTTTGTCTCCTTTTCCCTTATAAACAGGAACGACTTTTACATTTTTTAACACATCGGGATAGGACCCGTCTTTTAAGCAATGATTAATACCAAAACATAGTATGTCTATAAACGACGGAGGGAGTTGACGTATAATGCTTGTAGGAACCTCGTATACATCCTTTGTGTGCTTAGGTTTAATTTGCTTCAGTAGTTTGTAAATTTCACCAATTGAAAAAGGTTCCAGAACTACACTATTCACTACAGCTGGCATATATGAGTTCAGTAACTGCAATGATGACTGTATATCTGGTTGCTTTAAGGACTGCTTCACGGAATCAATGAAGAACTCATTTAGTTTGGTCGCTAGATAATTAGGTTCGGCATTTTCGAAAACAGTTTTTTTATCGTTTTTTGAGTTTGTTTCGTACTGTATTATACCCCATACTGCTTTAGCTTTATTACTGGATTTGTTTATTTCATTTCTATAGTAACTACTACGTTTATATATTACAAGTTTGTTATATAGTTCTTCAAATTTACTACTAAAGTCATTTAGCGAAATATTGTCAGGAAATATGTTGCAAAGTTTTTTCATGTCATCCAACATATACTTTTTTGACAGTATCTCTTGAGAGACCCATTTTTTATCTTTTTTAGTTTTTGTATACTTGCGCATAGGAAATGCTTGATGAAAGGTGTGTATAAACACATTGATTATGGCATCAAACATCTGATTAGACTTTTTTCCTGAGGTTATTAACTTCTCCCAGTCATATATACTCAATGATTCATAAAAGGCGTGCAATCTAGTCGGAGTAATGCGCCTTGTTTCCACTATTTCCAGGCTCTTACAATCATTGGCTGCATAGTTTATAGCCATCAACTGCCCATCATGATCGGAAATTCCACTTTTTAGTGGAACAAAATTAATAGTATCTACGTTAGAGTATGCATGGTCTAAACATGATTCGGACAGATGACTGTACCTTGTCGGACACAGGACTAAAGGAGTGAGATTCGAACAGTTCATAAGGTCTAATAGTTTATTTTTATTATGGCTGTCCTTTAGTAGGTCTACGTTTAAGTCTCCAACTATCAATATGTTTTCTGTTTTTGGGTCCTCGTCTAAAATTTCTAAAACTGCAGATAGTTTTTCAAAAAATATATTTGAATCCCCAGAGGGGGGACGATATATGCATACAATAGTCAGATTATATTTATCTATTATAGTCGCGGAGATCTCTATAGATATTTCTACCGACAGGCTTACCAAATTGCTTAATTCAGTAGACTTGATACTTTCGTGAACATAAATACAAGATCCCCCATGAATGCAATCTGTTCTACAGAATGACGAGGAAGGGTCATAATTCATTATTTTTATCGTTTTCAGTTCTTGATCAGATTTCCAGTGTTCAGTCAAACAGATAACATGTGTTTTTTCCATACTTTGGAGAATGACTTCCAATTGATATACCTTATTAGTGATACATCTAATATTCTGATGATATACCCTAATACAAGACTTAGGCGAATTACATGACATGCTTTTTCTACCCTTGTCATTCCTCTCATTGACTACGAAAGGAGCAATTACTTTCTTGGGTTACATATTGTATCATTTTGGAAACATCATCAAAAACAGTTCTCATTCCATAGTTAATTATGCGGCCACATCTTTTTCTGAACGTGAACCAATCATAATTTACATTTTTGTTGCAGTCAAGAAAGTATGCATATTCATTCTTTTTTACATCATTATACAATAATCGATTGAACCTTTCTACTCTTTGGTTATATATGTGTGCAAAATCACTACATTTATATGTTGGTGAGCATAGTATAATATTTGTATGATTGCATTCTTGAAGAGTATTATTAATAGATTTGACTAGATTTATGTAGTCATGCGATTGAGTAAAATCTTCCTCCCCTATAAATATCAAACAAAAGTCATTCATGGTGTAATTCGCTAACTTTGTGTTCAAATCTTTTAACAATACTGTAACGTTAGCATGTGGTGTTAAATAGTGACAAAGTTGATAATTATTATCTAAGTAGCTGTTAGCGATTGAAAGTACATTGTTATGCTTATTAGAACTTATCATGCAAATCTTATTTTTGTTATTGGAAGAGATTTCATCAGAACGAGTTTGGTTCACATTACTACTTTTATGTCCAATAGTTAGTTGCTCATCTTGCCGGTTTTCACTGTTGCTTTTTCCATTTTTCTTCTTCTTTTGAATGCTTGTGTCACCGCACGGCAATCCAGTTTTTATAGGCGTTTTATTTTTTACTGGGGTTTTAGTTTTAATTTTGGCCGGTGATACACTATCGCCTAGTAGTTTTTTGTAAGTGATTACTAGTTTGGTTTTTTCCTCGATTAGCTTATTAAGTCCTGTGACTTCGTTATTTAGCCTGTCAATTTCCAAATGTGCACTAGCTAGCTGTGTTGATAGAGTGCTAATTTGATTGTTTAGTTCATCTATGTCGTATTCTTGGGCAAAAATAGGTAGGCTACGTGAGGTTACGTCATGAATTTCAGGTGTCTCTGACAGTGTGTCGGATTCCAAGTCGGACTCATCCGAGGCTTCAATTTGTTGCAAAGATTCATTGAATATTTTATTTGTTTGAGATGGTATCTCTATGCTGCTAGCTTTAGGCATATCTATTAAAGGTGTAGTTTGTAGAGTAGTTGCCGATATGATTTTTCTTCCTTCTGAAATTGGAGAAGCGACATTTCGCGTGCTATTGTTCAGAGTTGAGTTTGCATGGGCAGACGGAATCTCATCGCAGTCCGATAAATTTTCTAATTCAATCCTTACATTTTTTGGTAATATTGATTTATTACTTTCCATCTTATTCGAAAGCTCTTTATATTTTAGTTCAGTCGAGGGGCTTTCGGTTGATAAAGCGTTTACATTATCCAGTGAAATTTCCTCAAAGGCCTCTTTATCCTTAGTTTTTGATTTTTGGAGACACTTGTTTGTAGTTTTCTTAATTGAGTTTTTCAAGCAAGTTCTACATTTCCAAGCTTTTTTGTCTTCATTAGGCATTACGTTAAATTTTCGTCTAGTGATGATAGCACATGGCAAATCAAAATAATTTTGTCATAAATTACATCTGATAATTTCGTAGTTTTTGATTTTTGGAGACACTTGTTTGTAGTTTTCTTAATTGAGTTTTTCAAGCAAGTTCTACATTTCCAAGCTTTTTTGTCTTCATTAGGCATTACGTTAAATTTTCGTCTAGTGATGATAGCACATGGCAAATCAAAATAATTTTGACATAAATTACATCTGATAATTTCGCCATTCATTATAACTTTGTCGCATTTAGAACAGGACAAGTATTTAGCGTTTAAAGGCGCCATTCCTTTTTTTTTTCAATTAGTTATGTATAAACAAACTCTATTAAATTATTTAAATATTTGTTTATTTAAAGATTTTCTTTTTATCGATTTGATTTCTTTTTATGAATCGATTTTAAAACAATCGATTTATGAATCGATTCGAAAGTGAAACGGAACGCTCTTTTTTTTTTTGAGCTGGTAACATTTATCTGCCTGTTGATGTTGGCACTATGGCACGCCTGTCAAACTGCCATCCAATCAGCTGTTATCCAATACGGGTTTTGTGGCCAATCAGGAGCGGGTGTCACATACAAAGAGTTTGTTGTTGAAATTTAAAGTCAAACGATCAGTAGGTTGATTCTTACCGAGATCTAATTTGATTTAAATCCTTATTGTTTCTGTTTTTAATCACACTATGCCAAACTCTTGTTATTATTCCGGCTTCTAAATACGCGAACACTGATATTTATTAAATCCACTTATTTATTTTGAATAAAAAACTCGAAGCGGTCTGACACTAGATGTTTGCTAGCCTGGGGTTGCCAGCATCACATTCAATCCTAACAACATCTCTGCTAGCCATAGCCATAACGTATTCGTGGTAGACTATAATGAAACATAAAAACATACATTAACACTCCTATAAGAATACTATTAATCTCATAGACGTCAAAACAGAACACCTTCAAATATCCGGTGCATTGTTTATTATTGAACAGGGGCAAAAATGAAAGCGGCGCTGGAGTATTCCGTTCGCCCGAAATAGCTATCTGCTTATAAATCAATGGGGCAGGTACACACGCGGCGGACCGTATTATGTACAATCCTTACATGGCAGCTAAATGGTTAAAATACGATAGCCCACAAACCCGAATCCTGCCAGAGGACAGAATGTCTTGTGCGTGTAGTGTGTAAATAAAATGGCATTGCACTTTGTTTCAGACCAAGCGTATGTACGTAAATAAATGTATTGACACAAGTAAAAGTGCGAGTGCTCTTCGTGTAACTTATACGTGGCACCTCCAATCATATGTCATTTGTCTCATTTGTCACGGAAGTAAAAGATTCCATATATGAGACCGCGTGTACCGTGTGTGTAGATATAATTATTTCTACATAATAAAATTGTGGCCGTTTATTTGTTTATGTGCCTTGTAGTAATTTTGCTATATACATTTTATGTATACAACTACATAAATGTACGTACATAAGTAAAAAATAAACAGCGAGTTTTGGCTGCGAATGCTTCTTATATGGGAATCCTTGTCACGGGTCGAATTATGTAGAGCGACATTCAACGTAAATAAAGTGATTGACGCGTCATATTGAATCTCATACCTACTATAGTGATATAATATGTACTCAGATACCTTTTCTGTCGAGTAGGTTACATTTGATCGCCAAACATACAACTGCTTTTCATTTTGAAAAATTCAACCTTTGACAGCTCTCAGAGTTCGAGTTTTTCAAAAACCCTTTCTTATCTCCTGTAAAAGTGCAACCTAGATAGATGTCAAAGCACTTAGTTCTCGTAGTTTTGGCTCTGTCTTTATAAGTTAGCGTAAATACTTAGAAGATTATTAGGGTGTAGCATTAACTAACTACTTTATCCTTGTACACTTGAACAATAATTGATACCAAACAAAATGACTTATAAGAAGGCAAAGAAGGTTAATACTGAAAATAATTTCCTTCTAAAATAATATTTCGTCCGCCACGTAAGGTATAAAGAAACCAGTACTCTATATACATAATATACCTAACTAAACATATAACTGTACGCGCAATTACGTAATTTTTTTACCTTGTAATTGTAAATACATCTGTAAGAGGACACCATGCGGGGACCCAGGCTCGACCACATCCGCCAGCACAGTACCTATTCGATATCTGATCGCCTTTGAGCTAATCACAACTAGAATTTACATCTATTTGTATTTATCTGTGGTCGCTCCGATTTCTCTATCGATAAATAGGTACTTATAATAAAGTTTCTGCTTCTCATACATAAATATAATTATCATAAATACTCGATATACACTGCCGGCCCAATTCACATAGAAACATATTATACGATATAATTTATAGATATACAATAGACGTGTTTATAATTGCTCTTCATCATATTATTACATTCAGGGGGTTGTTGCTTGAATTGCTTTCCCGGTGTCTATTATAATCGTTCAACATAGTAGGTATAGTTGTAATTTATGTAACAATCTCTTGTCATTGATTTATGTTAATAATAACCAGATGTGTATTATTTTATTCGATATTTTGTTGGTTTCGACTTATTAAGTAGTTTTATACATTTTTAACAACGGGCATTGTTTGTGACAATGTTTGTAATGAATATCAATTACTTTGCCGTTTTGAAAACATTGCAATATTCAAATATTCATGTTCTTATGGCGAAAAGCTTCAATCTGGATATCCATTGTTCCATAAAATTGGTTAATGGTCGTCGTGAAAGCGTAACCAATGAATTGTAAATGCGAGGTTGATTTACAATAATATCAATAACGCAAAGGCACTTAAACTCGCGATGTAGGAAACTGTTGATTTCGCACTCGTTCCCATGGCCCTGCAAACGCAGCGGAGCGGGCAGGAATGCCTCGTAAACCATGCCCTACGATAACCTGACATATTGTTCAACACGCCGCTCAATGGAGGCGTAACTGCATGAAACCCGATACCCTGTTGAAACTTTATTGGATGCGGAAAATGTGTGATTTTCGATTTCCTGATTTTAATTGGGGTTTTGTGTTGTAAAACGCAGTGTTGCTAGTGTGTTATGGAATAAGTCAAATCGAACTTGTACCTATGTATAAATATTTCAGGACTGTTGTTGCCACCGCGCAAAGCGGGAGGTGGGGGTACCAAAAACAATCAGTGCTTACTGCGGCAGAAATGTACACTTCGCTTTAGATATGAGTTGTCAAACGCTGTCAATCGTATGGTTTTCTATAGGATTTGCACGAAACACATAGAAAAATACGGCTGTCGTTTATTGTATATAGTAACACAAAGAATAGTTGTGACTGAACAGTAGATTATTTTCGTAAGAATAATAAACTAAGGAAGTCACCGAACCTTCAATTAATACTTTTTTAAACAGGACTAATTTGATATTAAATTGAAGACTTGTAACGAATTACTTTGTTACAGTCCTGATGGAACCTTGTTAAAAGGCCGGCAGGGAAACATAAAAATCTGCTGACTGTCATGGTTGTTTTCTACGCCATGACCGTAACAGAGGTCTGGTGAATCACTCGAACTTTCGCGTAGGTCATGTCGCTTCGTCGGATTTTTGAACCTCAAGAACATGTCCAACTAAAACATGCATGCCCATCCTTCGGCTAGTACTGGTACTTTCCTGGATCCGGCCTCTCTTAGGCTCGCAACCGGCCTGAGACTCGGGGCCGCGGTATGTACCCCTCACTTATGCTGTTGTGGCACAGACGTGGACCGACTGGGACACCACGGACTAAGTTGTCAAAAAAGCGCAGGCCGTATTTCCAGACATGCGACGCTTAACGACATAATCCGCAGGTCTCTTGCCACGATCAACGTACACCTGCTCTTCTTGAGCCTACTGGTATTATTAGGGATGATGGTAAGAGACCTGATGGTGTGTCTTTGGTTCCTTGGAGCCTGGGACGGATGTTGGTATGGGATGCTACTTGCGTAGATACCCTGGCACCGTCCCATCTTCAACGAACTACGTTTAAGGCAGCCGCTGCGGATGAAAATGCTGAATTTTTAAAACGTAATAAATATAAGGGCCTCGGCAAAGAGTACGATTTTGTACCGTTTGGCGTAGAAACTTTAGGTTCTTGGGGCCCCAGCGCACGCAAATTGTTTGCTGAGATCGCGAAACGTCTGGTTGATGTAACTAGAGACCGAAGAGCTGGCAACTTCCTCGCACAACGAATCAGTATTGCGATACAGCGAGGAAATGCCGCCAGCATCCTCGGTACAATGCCACAAGGGCCAATCTTAGATATAGGTTAGGTTAAGTAGATTAGTTAGATTTAATCTATGTACATAAATTGTAGTTTTGAAAATAAATATATTAAAAAATACTAAAACACAAAAAAATCCTTTTATGTCTCCGATTGCAAAATTATTTTGCAGGTGTTAGCATTAAATCCCGTTTCAGGGACAAGAAGGCTCATATTATCTAACTCAAGACAACAATGTTTATGTTATTGACAATACGAATATCGTCCAGAATGGTCTAATTTAGTACATTTTTATAAGATTTCATTTGAATTATTATTTTGTTTACTTATTTTTCCTTTGATAGTTATGGCTAAATGTTATCTATTGTTGCCACGGCCATCCCAACAAACATATTAGCTATAACAGCAACTTATTTAGAATCCTGAGTGATATAGTAGTTTTATAAGACACATAATAATAGTTTTAGGTGATACTATGGAAATAAATAGTCCTCTTAATACACTCGTGCTAGTAAGGTGATATAATAGACATAAGATTGCATATTTTAGCTAAAAGCTGTAATAAGGTGGTATTAACTGCCTTTTTATATGCTATGGTTACCACTTTAAGGATATTTTAACACTGAAGGTTCTTTTGGGGTGCCCATTATAACTTACTCGCGCTGTAGCTCTATAATCGTGTTATGTTTACCTTTTAGTGCTTAATGCCGCCTACAGTGTTACAAAAGCTATAAAAATAACCTTAAGCCATTTAAGAGTGGTAACATGAGTTCTTATAGCACTTAGTAATTTAGTGATACAATAGACCTAATTTTCCCTGTTAAATCACTTAGCTTTTTAGAGCTTGAAGTCCTATAACAGCGGTATGGCCGTAGCTCGACAAGAGTGTTTACGTGAACATTATTACCATTTAAAGTTATTTTTAACTCTTTGAGGTATAAGATACCTCGCTCTGTAACCTTTAATGGTTATCGGAAATACATTTAAAGCTGTCAGTTCTACTTGAGATAAAATTATCACCTTTAGAGTTAATCATGTGTTAAGAACGTGAAACGCCATTTTTGTTTACAAACAAATACAAAAAAAATGATTAAAATATGGTAATAAATCAGCAATTGTTAAGGTAATTGTTCTAATATTACAATATCTAGTATGTGTAGCATAACCATTCACAAAACTAAAGATTATAATTAACTTACTTACCAAACATAACCTACGCTACAGTACTTTTAGCATACCAAATTTGTTAAAACTTGTAAATTTACGAGGCGCTTAAAAATTGAGATGTAAAATACCACATATAATGACAGAAAAGTAACAACCGCATTAGAATTTTGGTTGAATTCACTAATACGCGTCGTGAAACTTTGTGTACTCAACTGGTAATGATTTCACTCACAATCCATCAAGTCGCCATTACAAACAATCTTCATTGCACGCAACACAAACCGATTGAAATCGTATTAAATATTTTGACATTTAAAACTACACAAACGATTACAGCTATAAAAGATTCCATATTGCGACGCACAGCGATTATTTTCACTATAGCAGGGTTCTTGTAACACTTTAAGTGAAACAAGATGACATTTTACGCTGTTATTAGAACTATAAGCGAAAATACTGCTACTCTAGCCCTTTATTATCACTCCCGGCAACAATTATCCCTATTGTAGCACTATTGTATCACTAGTTTATCACTATTGCGCATAAAATGAACCACTATAGAACTTCGAGCTCTAACGGCGGTGCCTATTTGCGCCTATAAGAGAGTTATAGCGTGCTATATCGCTAAATTTTAGGCCACACTATCGCTATCAGTGTTTAATAGAAAGAATATACAGCTTTTGTAGAACTAGTTTTATCGCTAAAATGTTAGTTGGGATGTGAGGCTGTTGTTGCGCAAGGTCCCAATAACTATATAACTTTTTCACATACTTAGTTAATTGTATTCGTTACCTATAAATTTGAGGCACAGTCGAAGGAATTTCTACACTGAACCTATTTTGCTTGTAGTGAATCTGCATATCTTCATATCTACAATCATATTACCACCAGAACAATTTTAATATACTTACTAATTCAATAATTTATAAAATAGTTATATCTATATCGTGGTCTCAAATAACTATATCGTGGTAATATGGCCTGCTTTAGACCCTTGTTAAACAATCTAATATTAGTAACTATGTTGGTATCATTTTCTATTCAGTGTTACACTTTGAATCACATACCTACGTAAATGAGCTTATTTTTAAATAATACAAGCACATTCCACACCAGTGTGCGTACATTTGGATCATAAGTCAAACCATTGTTTGAGCAAGTGCTGATGGAAATGGGTCAGCTTTGAAAGCTAGAACTAGCTACCGTGGCGCCGCGGTTTTGTGGTTACATTTCCGTTTTATAAAGATACATTTTAACTGAGATTAAGTACGGAAAAAGATGCAAGATTTTCCTTGAGTTTGAACTTAACTAATAGCTGATTTTGTCTATAGAGCATAGAATATTTCCAAAAAATATTGTCAGCTATGAAGATATATCTTTTGCACTCAGATATTAGCCAAAAATGGCAATGACAGTTTCTTAGAAAAGAGCGTTCCTGCATAAGATTAGAAAATTGTTTACTCAATAAGACAACTAAGGATGAAAATAAATAGGCTGTAAATTAATATCCATTCGAGTAAAAACATCGGCCAAAACCATATTTGTTGGCCTAAAATATTTAGTCAACACTGACGTTAAACGTAATTAGAGAAGGCAATAATTCTTATGTAAACAAAGGCTTTTGAGACTAAAAGCGGGTGCTAGTGTTAGGTATTAAATATGTTTAATGAATTACATGCGAGCTCATGTAACGCGTATTGTTCTATTCTACTAGACCCAAACTAGACAGCCAACTTGCTTGGTGTCCAGGGACCGAGCTTTAGTTACATCTACATGCATTAATTAAAATGTACGTATGTACTTACTTAAGCCTGTAGAGAACATTAAATTGAACGAATTCTACATGCATAAAATCTATAGTGCTAATAATATAACTAAACAAGTTGACATCATTTCGCCGACCGTGAAGATTAATCAGACGAACAACATACTTTTTTATATTACTTCGTTTTGTTGTACGTATACTATTACCTACGTATTCTTTGTATGTTTATATGGTATTTTAAAAGCCAAAACAAAATCCTTTTAGTAGTTAATTAGGTACTTAAGTACCGGCCTCCCAGCATGCCCTTTCATCGCCTCAAAGGAATCCAGCAAAAAACAGAGTTGGAATAGTTTAAGATGTTTTTTGCGAAGCTCGCGTGATAGATCGTTAGACCGCAACTGGAATCTGACAAATCAACAGTATTTTTATATCCACCGAAGTTGTTCTGAAGTTGTACTCCACTATCGACTTTATACATATGTCATTAAGTTAAATTTTGTAACAATAAAAATGGATGTGTTAAGAGATTTGAGAAGTTATCGATCATAACAAATAAATTGTTTGCTCATCTGAGACTTGTGATTTATGTGCGAGAGTTCAATTTTCGTTTTTTAGATACTTGTATTGTTTAGGGATCATATTATTAGAAACATCTTTTAATTTTTATCTATTTTAAACATCGTTATCCTTATCAGAAATCAACCAATTAAAAGAGGATTAAGTCTAATCTGCCGTTGTTGGTTTATCTTAGCAATTATTAAAAGTTAAAATCATCATGATTGCAGACTAATAAAGTGTAACTTTTTTATATCTTTGGAAAGAAATTGGATGAGTTAGAATACTCGTTATTCTAAACAGAAAGTCGATTTTGTTTGTTTTTGAGTTAATACTAGCATTATATGTCTTGGACACTGTCACACGTAAGAGCTAAAGGTTTATAAAAGTATTTAAACTTAGGTATTGGACAAGAATAAACCAATTAGAAAAGCAAGCGTTCAGACGCAATGGACTATAAGAACTTATAAAATTATACGGTAGTCTTAAATATATGCAAGAGCTCTCCGCAAAAACATATATGAGGTCAATGTCTTACATTAGATGGACTTGGTAAAACTATATACTCTTAGAAACAATCCATGCTTATAAAGGCTTCTTACAAGAGAGTATTATAAGGGTAGTACCTACTGGTATTGAAGCATAATTATATGGCTACTCAAAAACAAAACAAAGGTCGTAAGATTATAATTATATTCTCGTAAATAAAGCATGACGTAAATCAATAATACTTAGAGGTGGATTTTTTTTTCCATAGCGTACAACAAAATTGTCGCTCAATAAAGTGCGCCCAATTCAACACATACCAATCTAAACAAGTGTACACTAAGAGCATGAGAGGCCGTGGCCTGCGCGGACGTCGGCAAAGATTACCATCTCATCTGATCGCCTAATGATACTGCACAAGTTCAGTGTGTCTCTGTTGCTGAAACCGTTGCCAAATGGAATGCTAAGTACCTACCATGAGAATGCGGCCTAGAAAATATCGTAAATTGTAAATACGCTTGTGTTGACTAAGTTAATCGAAAATTTGAACGGTGTGTTTTCGCCTTATCCATGATGTCTTGAAAGCCTAATACCTATACGAGGGGCGATTCAAAAATAATGATAAACGATATGTTACAATAGCATAATTAAATTTTGTGAACTACGGTAACATAGTAACACTCTTTAAAATTAAGATTAATAAATAAAAAAATAGCATCATTCATTTGTTTTGATGTGACAGTTAACCACTTGAACGTCCGATGATAGCATACTATCCAAACAAAAAAGGCAGTAGACTGTTCGTGGATACTATACTATCCCATGAAGTCGAAGGAGACACAGTTGATTATAGCGGCAACTAGCGAAATATAGAGGCAATATTTCCTAATTCCCTTGGTGCAACAACGTAGCCTAATAAACTAGTTTGCGCTAAAAAATATATATGGCAGTGTACGCTCGTTACTCAGTCGATAAAAAATTATAATTTGGCAGTGTTGTGTCAAACTATTGTGAGTGTTTGCTAAGGACTCCTAGTTATGTCGTAAGTATTTCACGTTAATTTACATATTTTTGGGGTTATTATACATAAAAATGATCAAGAACGTGTGCTCTATACGATAATGTGTATCATCTTAAGTTTTTGACAGTGTGATACCTGTCAAGTGAGTTTAAAATATGAAGGTTATCTTTCTTATTTTTTTACCGATGTCTTAAGTTTAACCTTGATTATAGTCAAGAATCATTAGGTATTTTACAATGACTATCATTGTATTTTAATAATTGTACTTTCATTTATACTCCTGATTTTTTTTATTATTATACCTTAAGTAGTTTAGAAAATATAAACGTTTTTGTAAAATCTTGTGACTGCGCAGCGCGGGGCGTACGTCGCTAAAAAAACCCGGACAGTTGACCGGAATATGGTCGCGCGGGGTGGACGTTCAAGTGGTTAATAATAGACGACAGTGTCGAGTACTTTAAAACATCGGTAAAATTAATGTAAGTTTGAGTACATTATTAATAACTTATAGCTTCGATTCTGAAGATGGCCCTGGAAATATTTTTACGGAAAATGAAAACTGGGTTCATTTTTAACCACCCAGATATGTATTACACATTTGTACAGTAATATTTTTAACAATTTGGTTATCCTAAAAACTTTTAAGTACATTTTGGGTAATGTTCACAATCTTCAGAGATTTGTACAAAAATATGGATTCGTAGATTTTTATAAATATGCATAACTATTGTAGATGAGCATACAAACATTGTTTCAGGGTAGTTAAGTTCATTTGTAAGAAAAAAATCGAGAAAAAAAATATTTTATGTACCGGAGCTTCTGGATGACTTTGGGCTGGTAAGGAACCTCAAATTGCAGAGGCTGCTGTAAAAACTTGGGTAATTACAGCAAACAATCATTTGTTGTAAATTGAAGACCAAAACATGGTCTATCAAATTTTAATTATTGATTCTCAAAATAATGCTCTACAAAATCCAAGCATTAGAGATAAAATTAAGTGACATGGTAAAACTCCATATTTCGACACTGAAAAGTTTTTGTTTCCAATAGAAAGCAAAATAAATAAATATGATAAAATAAAATACGCGGGGAACCTTAAAAAAGACCAAATTTTATTATAAAAGTGGTACAATACTCATATAGCTATTATTTAATACCGATTATCATTACTTTTGAATCACCCCTCGTATGTATAAGTAGGAACATCAATTTAACAAAAGTAGGTAGTTATTTTTAATTCAAATAGTTACATATCGGCTCGTAAGATGTATGCTATATACACAGAGATCATCAGATCTCGGAGCGGCTATGGCGCAAAATTTTTTTTTTTTTGGGAATGGAATGACAGATGTGAAAGAAACGTCACATGACCATTTCCGTACATTATTATGGTCACGTGACTTATCGCTTATCGTATACGATTGGAGAATGGCTAGGCCTGCTGAACATGCACTGACAACAGGATGCTTAGCCAAGTTGCCAATCGCTAACGCTTACTAGCGTATCGTAGTTATCCCTCTCTGTCACTCTTTCATATTAGTGCGACAAAGACAGTTAGCTGCCTTTCGTTTATGATTGACGATTAAGCGTTAACGATTGACAACTTGTCTAAGCACCCAGATGTGTCTACTCACATTTTTGTAATATTATCTGATGTACTTTGTATATTCTGTGTCTGATGGCGACTGTATTACGAATACGCGATCGGGCGTTTCTAATTATTTGCATCTGATTTAGAACTACATACTAAATATAAAAAAAATACTAAGCTAGCAACAGATAACATATCCTCGGTAAAATTTCAGCACGAGTAAGGTCAGAGGTTAACAAGTAGCCTCCGCGAGTCGTTTCTGATTGAGCGTCTACGTCTTCGTCCACCCGCGGCTCATTCGCGCGCCAGCCTCGCAGAGCGGCGGCGGCGGTCCGGCTTACAACTTTACGAACTCATTATAAATTGACAGTTACGATTATTCGCGACATTGGTGACTTGTGCTAATTGTGACGTTCATGTGTAATCTTGCAATAATGCGTTTTTTTTTTCTGGGAGAAATATCCTTAATATTGGGAGAGCAGTAAAAAAAGGTTGGTTTTAATGGATATAGGTAGTTATGCATGTTAAATATAATTTAAAAAAATCGGTTGCTGTTCATTTGTAACGGTACATGTATATCTGCCATGAATAGCGGAGGCTGTACGAAATCAAATATAGATATTTGGTTTTCTATTAGATTCGATTACTTCGGGTTCTTACTATTTGAATTGTATATCATAATTGGCATACCTGCAGTACTTGAAGACTCCGATTTAGAATATGGATTTAATAATAATGCAAATTCAAACTCAAACTCAAATTATTAAAGGTTATTTATAATTAGGCTATTTTATCTCGTATCCTGACAGAATTTACCAAAGCTTTAGTAAGTAACGTCATCATCGTAAGGAGTAAACTTGAGATAGATTTTCGAATAAAAAGTTTTAGTCACCGATTATGCACTGAATTCAATTTTTATTTCTAATGTTTGTAATTCTTTATGACCTAGAAATGCATGGTAAGATTCCGTTAAATTAGGTACTGTTTAGTTCCGACCAGTGCAATATACCATTACATTAGGTACCTTGTAAACGAGCTCTTCATCAAAAACAGGTCATCTACTTACCAAAATATACCTGTGTCGACTATCACAAACAAAACAATTTGATTAGTGGTAAAACAACTGAAGAAGAAGTGCGATGGAGACAAGTGTGTGTTCATAGATACGACTTATATAATAACTCTTACACTGATTAAGGAAGAATTATGTACCTACGCGAATGTGTATTTTTGCGAAAATAATTGTTTATTAGCCTACCAGGAAGACCGTTCCTATTCAAAACAAAATCCGCTACGAGTTTTTTTCCTATCTATGTAGATCTTCTTAATCTGAATTTAAGACAGGTCACATTTTATGTGATGATGATGTTTCTTTTAAATTCAGGATCATAATTGTAATAATTTTATTCAGGTACAGATACCACATGTTTAATTTTTCGTTTAAAGACAATGTTTTTATATATGCAGCTTACGATATTATTCTAGAAAATCCAGTTAAAATAATACATTGTAAATGCTCATCCCAATTATCTTACTCCTTTAATAATTTACCTAAGAGATATTGATAATGTTAAAAGGGTAAAGAACTGCCTTAGCGACATTCGGCCATGTCAGACCATTGTAGGTATACATATACAAACACCTGAGTTATTGCAAAATCTGCATAATGTTCCAAAGGTTATTCGACTCTGTCACATAATTAATGCAATTAAGGCAAAACATTCAATAAATTAGTTTAACAAGTTTACCTTTCGTAGCTTGTTAACAAAATATGAGATCTCAATAGTGATTTTAATTAAAGCGTTGAGCTACTTACCTGTAACTCTCATAATAAGTTAATAATGTACCCAAAACAATCTATTTGATTGCGCCCCCTTTAAGAATATGTACCTACACCTACCGGTTCTCAATATAGGTACTTAATATTTTAATATCACCAGAAACGAAATTCTTTAACAGTATTTTCAGATGTCATACTTTGCTAAGCATTAGTGATAAATCATTGTGAGTTGGTGCAGCTGTAAAAATGATACATTGAATAAATGGCTTTACGTTCTGTTGTCCCTTCAGCCTCTGTTGCATTAGCGTCATGTCTATCACATAAGAAGTACGGTAGAAGTGAGATACGGCTTATACGTATACATACATTTAAATCAATTATGACGCTAGAATTGATTTTAAGCAATCGTTACACATATTCATACTAAAATACAATTACCGAAATGGATAAATTCACGTCATCGCCCAACATCGTTCGGCATAGTGCGTGAAAATTGCTAATGAGTCCTACGAGTAAAGCCGCGTTTTCACTTAGTGTTCTGAGCGAGCATTCGCTTGTTCGTGGGCTGACGAACGAATATTTCGCTACCTATGTGAATTATTGTTTTCATCTGCCCAAGAACGAACGAATGCTCGCTCAGAACACTAAGTGAAAACGCAGCTTAATAGGCTCTCCGAAACATCTCGCGCTTTGTGAATGAAAATGTTTAATTATAAGATATCGCGATTCGTGTAAGATGTCCCAAGATATTTATTTATTTAATTATTTTATTTTATATTATTGAAGCTTTATATAATTGAAAAATAACTAATGGTCGTGCCAAAGCTAAAATTAGCATGTAACTTACAATTTTAGGTAAGTAGGTATTAGGTATCTATCTGAAAGAAGTTTAGAAGATAAGTGTAACTTAATCTAAATCGCATTATCAAACCAGTAGATACAAAATATAGGGAATAGTGTAGTACCCATAGCAGAGTCCACCTTTGTTTATTTCTGGTAATGGCTGTACCTACTCTACTGTCTTGCAAGTCTGCTCTTATTGAAATTAAACAATAATATGCATTTACACCCGTATGGAGAAATCACACCTTGGCTTCGTAATAATCATAAGTTCATACCAACGATAAAACAATCGATTTGTATACAATGATGATTAATTCATTTATTTTAGTATTAGTTGGAGTTGGAGCGTCTTCGTATCAGAAACTTTCGTGAATTTGATTCAGGTTGATCCTATGTGATGTGATGATAAATGTTATGCTTGTTGTTATTTGAAGCCACTGATTTAGACAAACACAACTTATTAAAAGACGTAAAACCAGACGGCAAGTGGGACGCGACGCGTGTCAGCCGTTTACGTTTTTTGTCGCGTCCGACTAGAGCAACCGGGTCACCGGTCGGAAACCGGCACCCGTCCATATGTAAATATATCTCATAATAATCATAACACGGTATGCTAACTATCACTAGCCTATTCTTAATTTTATTACGATAATTGGAAGTCATCTCCTGTTTGTGTGGCTCGTTTGTATGGCTATTGGCCTCTGCTATTGCTCGATTCTGTATGTAAAGATGTGTAGGTAATCGATAAAATAAACTACTCATACCTATGCTAAGCTGGTCAGTTTACAAACTAGCTACATTCCCTCGCTAGTCAATTACTTCGTTATTTTGAATTTGAAAAACAAAAAACATAAGAATCGAACGTGTCATCTTGAATGCGCGTACCACGGTATTTAACTATTCCCAATAAACGGAAACACCCTTATAGATATATAGATAAGACCGAAAGGGCCAAATAGAAGATCTACTTATCAGCTTGCTAAGTTAGGACACTTCTATGAATAAGGGGAAAAGTCAGTAAATTAGCAAAATTATTTACTCGAACCCACGACCCGTCTACACCAATTAAACAGTGAGGAGGCGCAAATTAATTATTTATATGATAGAGGAAATTAATAATTAGGGCCTGTTTCCTTGTTTTTGTCTAATTAGATAGTCTAGCCACAAAACCGGGGCATGAGTCAGACCCTAAAGTCGAACGGTTACTCAACGGGTTGTTAAGCCTCATTGTTAGCTGTGTTTTTGCCGATTACAATTATTATTACTATTATTAGACACCTTTGTACAGTCAATATTTCCTCGAATCGTTGGTGTATAACCTTACCAGTACGGCGCTACGTATTCATCTCGTACAATATACCTACAACAAACCCAAGGAACGTACATACCTACAATGTTAGATATTGGAACATTAAGTACTTACGATCGAGCTGTAGGTATACTGTTCAGTAACACTAGTGAGATCTTTCCGCCAATTAATAATACAATGTGTTTATTCATCAAAATAGGGATGTTTTCCCTCTAAACGTCAATTCCTTTAAACCGGTGGTGAGATCACATGTAACGGAGTCACGTAGCGCTCGCAATTGTCACGTCCGCTAGAAATCTTATTTCGCCCCATTTTTCGCCCACACTAATCACAATACCGTCCGTATATAGGCCACGTTTATAGGTATTTACCTCTATGCGGGAAATATTTACACAGCCTATTTTTAGACGTGACATATCTGTAACGCTATCAATTCTAATTTAACATAAAATTAATCAAAATTTATTTTTGTATTATACTTATTTCTGAATTTGAAAAACGTACGAGTGAACGTAATAGGAAATCGAACATAAGTAAAGGCCGTTCGTATTTTCTCAGCTTAGCTCAGAAATACAGGGACATGTACCGGAAATATACGAAAATCAGTGCACTAGCAGTAAGTTAAAAAAACGAAACTATATTTAAATGAGCTACCTTAAGTCCTGAGGTATGCCTAGGTAGGTATAGTTAGATAGGAATACGGCAGTACAGACGAGGATGAAAAATTACGGATAGGTACGGTCTAGATTGAACGTCGACTGTTTAAAATTGGTGTCTATTGTAGTGCCGAATTTATTCAATAAAATCTTGTCTCGTGATTCCTGCAGGATAAACTGCGGTAGATAACCAATGTGAATGAGGTTAGATGTACCTTCGGAAAGTTTCTGAAATATGTCAGAATTGGATTAAATAGAGTTTTACTTAATTTGAAAATAGATTACAAAAAACCGGATAATGGAGTTCTAATTTGAAATTAGATCACAAAAAACCGGCCAGGTGCGAGTCGGACTCGCGTGCGTAGGGTTCCGTACCATTATCAATTCATCGTAAAAACATACCTACAGTTAAATCAACCTATCTCAAAAACTAAGAGATTATTTAATCAAACCAAAAATCGTTGATAGAGTTTATTATTATGCATAGCACATTTTTCAGACTTTGAGAGCTGATATCTCGAAAATGGTTCGCTTAAATAAATATAAATAATAATAATAAATAAATAAATATCTTGGGACATTTTACACAAATCAACCTAGTCCCACGGTAAGCTCAATTAAGGCTTGTGTTGTGGGTACCAGGGGACGATATATATAATAGATAGATACGTTAGATATAACTTAGATACATACAGCCATGACCAAGGAACAAACATTTGTGATAAATAAATACACAAAGAATGCCCTCGCCGGGATTCGAACCTCCAGCTTCGTAGGCAGGGTCACTACCAACTAGGCTACAGAGGCTGACAAAAATATATAAACCTTTATATCATTTTCAAAAACTTTACTATTGATAGGTACCCCACGTGTTTATATACATCTAAAAAAAATTCTATCCCTCAGTTACGTGTATGGAGATGGAGGGCCCCAACCCCAATTATTTTATTTTATCATAATTCTATCTTAGCGGTTTTTACCAAATTTCATAGCATTTATAGTTTCCGAGTAAATCGGCTGTGACAGACGGGCAGGCGGACATAACGAATCTATAAGGGTTCCGTTTTTGCCATTTTGGCTACGGAACCCTTATAAAAACCGCTTAGACGTTGAAATTAGTATGGAAATTCGCCTTATATAGGTACTATAATTCGATATCAAAATATGCAAAAAAGCTGGTAAAAATGTAGATCGCCATAGATTTTTGCTAAATATTTCAATTCCATTTATATTTTGTCAATAAGTTGGAGGTCAATTTAATTGTTATTTAGTATTTTAAATATTGATCATTCAAGCTTGCCTAGTCTAGCCACCATACGAGTACAATCATAAGCAACACTTAATAAATCGCAGGGTATCATTATGATGGCATGCCTACGCGCAGTGCTCAAAACCAAACAAAACGTGCATCGCGTACAAAGTTAACATGTGTTTGGTATTAGCGAATTAGTTAGCATGAAAATGCGTCTGCCGGCATGTGTGCGCCCTGAACTTGTCGATTCGAAGGTCAATCTGGCGAACCGCTTCAATACCTACATAATATTATTGGCAGCTTACGTCAACGATTGATCAACTAAAAATATTGATTTTGTCTGTAAATATTCATAAGGAGAGAAATGTTAGTACCTATCTAATATAAA
The DNA here is from genome assembly GCA_025490895.1 of Thaumatotibia leucotreta. Taxonomy (NCBI): domain Eukaryota; kingdom Metazoa; phylum Arthropoda; class Insecta; order Lepidoptera; family Tortricidae; genus Thaumatotibia; species Thaumatotibia leucotreta. The sequence goes on from JALPQI010001903.1 coordinate 66,528, forward strand.
AGTATAATTATGTTAATTTGTCGTTCAGAACAGGCAGACTAGCTCAAATACTCAGATAAATGAAGGCAGAGAGCCAATTAGGCCATCTCTTCATCATCAAGCTGATGCCAACGTCGAAAGCCGAAACGTTCGTATCGCAGGGAAAATTATTCATGAGTTTTCAACAACTTGTAACCAGCTGGTAATTAAGCTTAACTATCGAGTTTTCTGATGGATTAGTGGAACATAACATACGCGTCTAGTCGGGTTCATAAATCACGGACTCTAGTTAATATGAAATAACGTCACGTATTTTATAGACTTTTCTAAAATAAATTATTTATTTATTTACGCTTAAAAAAAGAAAAAGATAAAATATAATTATCTAAAAGTCTGGTATATTATACACATATCAATTTTCTGCGTGCGATGATTTACAAATTAGTAGGATGAAAACATACATGTTCATGCTCTAGAGTCTAGTATCTGCAGATACAGCGTAAAATTTCGCCAACGAACCTACCTAGCTATATAAATTTAAAAAAACTCGTAATTTATCGTCTGAGATGAATTGAGGTAACAAGGCAAACTGAAAATTATAATTATAATAGAAAATTATTCTTAATTATATTTTGTACAATTAGTTACTGAAACGGTGTACGCGTAAGAGAATTTGTCGTGTTTTAATAGAGCTTAGTAAAACAAAAACTCATACATACTTCCATGGAGAAACAATGCTACGCTATAAGAGCTTTTAAATACTACTTACCTAAACAATATACTTGTACTTACTACCTACGTTTGTAAACGTTTTCTTAATGTCAATGAAGATATTTAGAATGCCGACGAGTACCCGTTGCTTTATTATGGTATGAAGCTTACAATTCAATTAAGTTTTAATGAACTGCCAACGTTTGTGACGGCATCTCTGTCGTAATCCTGTATGGATCTTCCTTTCTGAAATAGTTAGCTACAATGAATAGAAGCATTATGAACACACTACCTATGCTTATTAAAAATCTAGACAGTAAGTACCTACTTTGGCGCTATATTGATGGTACTACAAGCCCCGATGCAGTGGAGTTCGTCTAGTTCGAAACAATTTTTACAAATTTTTGAATATTTTAAAAATGGTCACATTATGCTAATGATAAATTGTATGAACGTTAGTCATGGTTAATGTACTACACTTCAAGAGATAGTAGACACAACAATCTGAAGTACGCTTTTGTTGTTTAATAAATCGATTCTAACAAACCAGTGTCTAAATTATATTTTCGTTCACCACCGTAATTCCGCGCTTATAAGCTTGACGCAAAATTCGCAGTGCATCAGGTGTACCGTGTCGTCTTTAATATTAATGGCGTTCTTTACATTCATTGATTATTTACAAAATTAAAAATTGTGGAAAAAATTTAAAAAAATACCTCTCGTAAAATAGTTTTTTTTTATTCTGATTTATTAAGTCCAAATATTTTATACTCAAAGAAACTACTTTATTACTACTATTGAATAGTGAAGGTTTTGTCTCTAAACCTTTTCCCCCGGATGAACGGGATAATCTCGAAAAACTGTCTAACTGGACGAGAACATATGCATCGGGGCTCGTATTACTTACAGTTATAACATAAAAATAAGTAGGTATCTACAGAATTTCAAATTATCTGCATGTGTAACTCATATTATTTCTGGTACAATGGAGCTTACAAGAGGAGTTCTAATTATTATGAGATCTATCCTGATTACTATAATATTTAAGTATACCTGACAAATATCTAATAGACATAAGAATGTCCCTGTTAGCACTATCGTAGATACATAGATGGACTCTTGGACCGTAGTGAGCATTCCTTTACCTCAATACAATGGGCACTCTGATACGAAGGAATCCAAGTATTGAACTGGTTAATTATTAATAGACTAATCAGTAATCATGTATTAAAATAGATACTTGTACATACATAGCCCTGGAGTTCAAATGTAGGCACAATGTAGGTATGAGTATGTTAACCGGAGAATACGGTTGTTCGAAGAATGTTAGTACCTAATTTATTAAATAATATCAACAGTACAAGTTTTATAGGAAAATGATAATTATCATTTTATTAGGTTTTAAGAGTTTCAGATCATTAGTCCCTCTTAAGACCAACCGCGACAACGATCGAAGAATAGCCTCTCTGTTGCACTTACACATTCGTCCATAAGTGTAACAGGGTGGTATGGTAACATGTCGATGTGGTTCGCGGTAGACCCTCTGAACCTTATAGAGCCAAACCGCTTGCCAGGTCATTGTTTCGGCTTCCGGTGCCCGACTGTTGCACCTTTGTTCAAAGCTAAATAGCGGCTTGTGTCGAACCGTAGGTACGATATTCCAATTTAATTTGTAGTGTACAGATTATCAACTCGTTAAACATAAAGCCACTAGAATTGTGGAGCGAATTGTACGTTTTCGCCGCGATTGTATAATTTTCAAAAACTATACAATCGCGATACTTGAAGATGAGGAAGGTGTTGAAATTATTCAGAGAAACAGAACCAAAAATTATATACATTTTCATATCAAGAAAACAAATGTAGTTCTAACACAATGTAGATTACCTTTGAGTCTATTTTCGCAAGTGCTCGATATTTAAGTACTATAATCTGGAATTTTTAATGAGGTAGGTTTAACCCAAATACTTAAACTCTCCACTCATAAACATAATAAAAAAGTATAGTAAAACACATTTTATAGCGGAGCTGTGAAATGTGCCCTCGACTGAGTACGTACACTGAAGTATTTCTCACGCCACAACTTCACTCCACTCCAATATTACAATGTTGATGTGTTTACACAAAAGAAAACAAATCAGAATTTTTGTGATTTGTTCCGGGCGGTTCGAATCCACCGCGTCGGTCGAAATGTAAAGTGGGCTAATTTGTACAGACAGATTTATGAGTCTGTAGTACGCTCTTTAGGCAGTGTATGTGGTTAAGTATGGGCCACGCAATGTCGGGGAAAGTCGTAATCGGCCGAGACCTACCTCTTCGTTTACTTAACGACCAATAATGGAATATTTCACAACTTCTGAATCTTACTAAATAACTGATGCATGCATGCTTCGGCTCAAGTCGTCTACGTCTAGCTGTCGCTCTTAAATATTTTACATAGGAAGTTCAACCAAAATTTCAAAGCCAAATGAGTGGGTAAGGGGCAAAAAAATTGTAATCGTTTGTCAATATTTCGTGGTACATTTAGGACGGCTTAGGTAACCAATAATCACCAAAATCAAATTCAACCGATTTCTCCGAGATCACATCACCAGACCCCGACTTGGTTCCAACGGAACCATCTCGGTTGATACTGAAGTAGGTTAAAAAACCGGCCAAGTGCGAGTCGGACTCGCGCGCGAAGGGTTCCGTACCATTATCAATTTATCATTAGAAAATACAGTTAAATCAACCTACCTCAAAAACTATAAGAGATAATTTAATCAAACCAAAAATCGTTGATAGAGTTTATTAATGTGCGTAACATATATTTTTTTTAGAATTTTATATCGCGTAGTTTAAAAAATAGAGGAGGGAGACACATTTTTCAGACTTTGAGAGCTGATATCCTGAAAACGATTTGCTTAAATAATAGTAAGATTTATAAACCTTCATAATAATTTTCAAAGACCTTTCTATTAATACCCCACGCGCTTATATACAACTAAATTTTTTTTTCTATCCCTCAGTTACATGTATGGAGGGCCCCCACCCCAATGGTTTTTTTACAATATAGTATCATAATCCTGTAGCCGTTTATACAACACATATCCTAACCAAATATCATTACTGTAAGCTGTAGCACAATGACATTAAATAATAAATGGACGCACAGAGCCAAACAAAAAAACCAAGAAAAGTGGCACTAAAAGTCATTTCTATCATGTTTCTGTTGAAGTTAATAACGCTCACTTACAATAAACTATAATAAAAAAAACTCAAAGAATAAAAAACTTTGTGAAGTGAGCGATAAGTGTCAAATTTGCGAACAACACCGCAAAATAGTAGAAACTTTTTATGTTTAAGGAATAATGATGCTATACCGTAAGGTGACCAAATGTCAACTGTCAGAACTGAATAGCGGAGCAAAAGGACCGCAATATTTACTTCTGCAGCCCATTTTTTGGGGCCATTTTTTTGAGCTGTTTGGGGATCCACTTATATATTCTGAATCAATGCTGTAGCATTTATAGTTTCCGAGTAAATCGGCTGTGACAGACGGACAGACGGACATGACGAATCTATAAGGGTTCTGTTTTTGCCATTTTGGCTACGGAACCCTAAAAAAGTATTATCGAAGTCGGTTAGCATGATATCGAGTTATTCGTCCATTAGCCGTGCTCATGCTTAATTCGAAATTTAAGTCTTACGTATATGATTTTCTCATGGATGTCATTGTCAGAACTGGACCAAATTAAAATTAGTCCAATCGAGAAGCTTCAATTTTTAATAATAAAAATCATTAAATTCAACACCCGGTCTAAAGTTCCGAGGTACCTAACAAATATAAAAAAAAACATACAGTCGAATTGTGAACCTGCTTCTTTTTTCGGTCGGTTGAAAACTAACAAATTGTGGAACTACATTTAGATTTAAGTTGTTTATTGTTTAGGTACGTCACTGTACTTAATAAACGTGTTTATGGTCGCACATAAGCTTAATTATGATTACAACATTAATTAACTTATTTTTAATGATAAAATTAGTAGGAGTTGTAATGAAAACTGTACGGGGTAGTCCATTTGTCATATACATCCACAATATTATACTTGTTGAGTAGGTAATTCAATTAATGATTTTGTCTTACAGTTAATGCAATTTCGGGTTAAACAATTGAACACGGGTTTAACCGGTACATAGTCTATTCATTTTTGACACTATTCTATTTCTTTTAAACTCGTGTTAGTCGCCGGTCCCAATATTGTGTAAGCGGGGCTTATTTAGCCTGCAGCCTAATATTAAAGATCTACTCAAACAATAGAATTTATAGTCTATTTCCTACACTATTAATTCAAAATTAACTGGCTTTCATTGTCTGGGCAGCAGGAGTTAAAGAATACATTTAGGCTATTTTACAATCTGGCCTACTACCGCGAAAATCTAAATTCGTAAATTTCGAGGATCACAATTTTCTCTGTCACTCAAAAGAAGGCGTCATTAGAGTGAGAGAGACAAATCCTCGAAATTTAGGAATTTAATTTTTCGCGGTAGGGCCGCTGATAGTGTAAATATAGGTACTAGTTTGTTGGCCATACAACCACTGTAGATACTTGCCGTTGCCGCTAAGTATGCCGGTGTAGTACGGGCACGATAGGCAACGAATGTTATTAATGTGGCTGCCTACTTTCTCCTGGCTATAACGGGTCGTATTAATACACACCTGAATTAGGGAATCAATAGTAATACCATATTCTAAACATTGGACTTACCGCACATAAGTTGGGTACAAGTACTTAATTAAGAGTTGTTATACGTAAATACTCGTATATGTATAATGACATACTCGTACTTAAAAAAGCACTGACAATACAATTACTTGTAAACATACATATATGTACATTTTGGGTTTCAGAAGCTTCCTCGGTTTCAAAAATATTAGGAATTAATTCATCAAAAATACAACAATGTCGATAAAATTTCAAATAAAACATTCTAATTTATTAACATTAACAATACAATAAACTCAAAATGTGAAATCGTCCACCAAATTCATAGCATTTGCCTAAATAAACAGTAAGACTACCAAGGATTTTACTTTCCTATTCAGTGCGAAGACCTGTTTAATACTTTATGTCAAATGATATGATTATAAATTATATTACGTATAACCCATCATACTGATCCATGCTTGATAATACCGCTGTAAATATAAATAGGTGTCAAACTACATTTATTCGACATAATAAACTTAAACTGCTTCTATCTATTCTGTCTACTATGACATGTGCGTGACCGTTGCCGGTGATGGTCCATGCATTTTGCTATCGCGATCTAAATGTCCCTATAACAGTTTATAAAATGCTTACTAAAAACTACGTACTTACTTGAAAATAGTCTACCTATACCTACGTTTACAACCGACTTTATAAAAAGGAGGAGGTTTACAATTCGACTGAATGTTTTTTTCTAAGATTAAAATCATATACCTATACCATTACACCATTGGGTTAGAGTTAGACTTTAAGTCATACATAAGATTTTATAAATTTTCAATTTATACGTCGTTGGACTAAAAGTGGATATGGCGATGTATAAAAATGTCCACATATAAAATAATAATTGGTCCGAGTATTAGAAAGCCAATACTTTAGAATGCTTAAGTCTTATGAAGTCAGAATATAAAAAAGGCTACTATCAAATTATAAAAATGTTTATGTCTTATCAAGTCGAAATATAAAAATGACTACTTTCAGAGTGTACAAATGTCTAAGTCTAATCAAGTCTGAATATAAAAATGACTACTGTCTTTACTATAGGTCCAGGGTTATAATAATACATATATACGGATCAAATTCATCACCACCTACAATCATATACAGGTGGACATTTTTATACTTCGTCAAAATTATACACGCCCGAACTTATGCAAGTGGACATTTTTATACATTGTCATATTTACTTTTAGTCTAGTGTCGCAACATGTTTATATTTGGTCTAATATACAGGTGAACATTTTTATACTTCGTCAAAATTATATACGCCCGAACTTAAGAAAGTGGACATTTTTATATATCGCCATATTTGCTTTTGGTCCAACGTCGCATAAATCTCCTTCTAATCTAAAATGTGTAAGCAAACTAAGTTAGTTACACCCACCCTCCACGGGTTAGCAGTAGTCATGCATTTTTGAATATTTTTTACATTTAGCGATAATAATTAAAACTCTGGTGTTGATGTTCATGTAATAAATATATAAAAAAATAATAAATCGTCAAGCACTTGTTCCTTTCGAAGTTTCGCCGGTGCAGTTGCAGGACAAGGCCTCGACATACATCGGCCCGTGCGCCGTGACCTAGCCCTAATAACGGGTCGGACCTGACGCGTGTGGTGTGTGCGCGGCTTAAGCTGCGGATAAGGATCACATTCATTCATTACTGTATCCGTATGATAGATCTATAGCCGTACCATGAGTTGGAAGGTTAAGGATCCTTTAGGTTTTACTCGATACGTAATGCATTTTATCGCACTCGCATCACTGATATAATATTAAAGCGAGCGTGATAGCCTGCTTTACGTATTGTGTAAAATCTAACGTTACCGATACTTGCAAAGTCTTTACTACCGCGAACACCGAAGTTCGTAAATTTCGAAGATTTGTCTCTGTCACTCCAAGGAAGGTGGCATTAGAGTGACAGAGAAATATCGCCGAAATTTGCAGAGTTTGCAGTTCGTTGTATGTAACCACATGATTCAAGCGACAGTATCGCGCGGCGACATACACTATCTGTTCCTCTTTTATTAACATACCAAAAGACTGAAAGTCTATCACGCAGCGAGATGCTTTCGCACCAGTCATGTGCTAATCCTACTATTTCAAAGATTTACATATTATGATCGAACTTGATGATTAATAAAATTGTGTTTGACTAAAAATATTTCTCAAAACAATTTTATTTGTAAATAAGTGTGTTGGTCGTAGAAAAAGTATTGTATGCAACATTGTTTAACTGAGTCAAAAAATGCTCGTGGCGTCTTTAATACCCACTCACCTTTTTTGACCTCTCTTAAACAAGGGTTGCATAAAATACTATTATAAGGTCTCTTTGACATAATTTCAGTGTTGCTTAAGGTCCTAATTATTTATAAAACGCCTGTACCTCCAGTATTTTCTTTGCCTAATGCAGGAGCCAGGTGAAATCGCTAAACTGCATTATGAAGTATGCAACTGGAAAACTGATATAATTATATGTATATGACACCTCATGTGTAGGTATCGTGGTGATCTGTTTCAGCGCCTATTAATTATTGTACCTATTACAATTACAAAAACCTAGGGGAACACATTTTTTCACAAAAAAAGGCATTTTTTTTAAAGGGGTTGGTCTATGGCGCCTGCCAGAAACAAAATTTATTATGATTTCCATCTTTTTTTCTACTTTTCCCTAATCATAACTATTTTTGTTACATCCAACCTATATTATGTTTATTCCAATATAAACATAAAAACAGTTCTTTACACAAATCTAGTGTGTCCAGAAACTTGGTCTCCGGTGCGCACAAGGTCCGTTGCGCTTGCGACACGATCAGACGCGGGCGCCGGGCCTTATAAGGGCGGGTCCTGATTCGAGAACCATAGGTCACTGGTTCAACCCGCAGCCCGTCACCCCACCTCGGCTTTCGCTGCCCAGTCGTAGTTGGTTCATTAAGGCCCACTTGCACAATCTAGGGTTAACCAATTGGTTAACCCTAGATTCCCCCCTTGCCCCCCTTGCTTCCCTTTTAATTAAAAGGGAGTTTGACACTTCTAACAGTTTTAACCATTTAAACTGGTGTTAGTGGCCCCTAACCCTGGATTGTCCAAATGTTCTAAATTTTTCATAATTTAGTATAGGTACAGCGTGCCACCATCTTGCAGGCTTTTATTAAATTAAAACAGCCGAAAACGTGAGCATTATGTGATTAAAAAATATAAATTTAATAGTATAATTAATTTAGGAAAGTTCAGGTAATAGCAATTTACTTAAAAATTTACCTTTAATAAGCGCTTCACAATGATTGCAGTCGCTCGCAGCGTTTGATAACATAACTAAGCAGTATGTACTGTACAATTGTACATGCGCGTTACATTGATCATTCGAAGAAAATGAACGTCAATTGTTTTGTCTTGAAAACATTTTCTACGCATTTGTGAAAGTGGGACGAATAATGTTGTAGGCACCTAATTATCAACTCGCACTCAGTCAACTGTTATTCGGGTTAAGTACGAATTCCATAGGCACCAAAAATACTCGCTAGCGCTTGCCTTAGGCACTGGTCTCACCGCGAGCTACTAAGCTATGATCTATGGGCTATAAACACGAACAAAATATACACACTTCCGTGTAAAAAAAGAGACACGGTGATAGGTACTCGCCCGGCGGTGATAGCTGATAGATAATAGGTACCTATGAGCAATATTACCTGCAATGAGTATTAAAATTAATCCTTGTTCCCCGTCCATTACTAAGTTACATAACCAGCACTGGGAGAGGACAAATTATTCCTACTTCAAAACCGGGTAATGTAGTAGAGATTTTGTTTCCTTGAACAAAACCAACGCCATGTGCCGGTAATGTAATAGGAAAGAAAATTCCTAATACAGTACCCGGTATTGGAGTGGGAATATGATTGCCTGGCACATAACCATCGTCAAAATGATGAACAATCAGGTTTTCTAGCAGGACCTTAGTAATCTCGTTACAAAACCTAGTACTCTGGCTACTTTACTGATGCAAAATATTCATTTGTGTTTTTGCTTTCTTTGCAGTTGGAGAATGTTCAGTGCTGCTTGGACTTCCTTCACGCCCAAAATGTTCTAGGCTTAGAACAAGTGACAGCTGTAGACATCCGTGACGCAAAACTAAAAGCAGTACTAGCTTTGTTTTTTGCGCTTAGTCGGCACAAGCAGGCATCAAAACAAAGAGCAGCGCCATCTAGTAGCAATGCTACGAACGTCGTGAAAAACTCAAGTGAAGATGTGTCGCAAAGTTCAGTACAGCGCATAAAAGGTGGCAGCAGCTGCGATGAGATTTTAACCGCTTGCGGAAGTAACATCGACATGACAACATTAGCTGCAAATAGGTAAGTTTCTAAATTATAACATAATCATAAAATAGTATCTACAAGTTAACTTTCGTCAGAAGCAACAAGCAAATAAAAAAAATGAGGAAGGAAAAATGCTTACCTAAATACCTAAGTATTTTATAATTTACAATACTACCTAAGTGTATACTATACAAAGTGGCAACTGTAAACATTCGGTTCCTATCATTATTTATTTTAGCGCTATCTAGCGGCGAGTAGTTCAACTAACAATTCGTTAGCATTCCTTGCTATGTCGCCGTTCTATGACATAAAGTATAGATGGCGCTGCACTTCACGAATCATTGTTATAACTAGAAGTCAGACAAAGGAATATTAGGTAGCGTTCCTTTGTATGTTTTCAAAATATAATCAGGCGCTGATCCGGGGGGGTGGCACTATAAGTACTATAACACAATATAGCTCGTCACAGGCTTAAGGTGCATGCAGACTAAAAGAGCATTCGATCGTTACGCGAAACGTGATTCGTTGATTTCGTAGAGTGGGAGGTAGAACAGCGAATGCTCTTTTGGTTTGCATGCACCTTTACATCAGAGTTTGATCTTAGTGATCTTAGTGAATTACCAAGCACCACAACAACTACAATATCGTAATTAACTATAATGTTTAGATTCCGTCTAGTTTGGGACATAATGTATTTTCCATAAAGTTAGAATCCGCGCTAGCGCTTAATAGAGAAAGGAAGCGTGTGAAAGGGAAGCCACCAGTCATATGACTATTACACGAGTGCAAAAGAGATAGAAAACAATCCCTAAAGCGTACCCACTTTCGAAGTGACATATCAGCCGTATCAGCCTTCTCAACGGAGTCCGTAATTTAAAAGTGATTTTATATTTAATTCTAGTAAGAAGTAAATTTACACAAATAATTAAAGCGATATGGTATCGTGTAGTGTAAAGGATTGCCCTGTTACCCACCGAAGAAATTACGGCAAACACTCGTTTCACAGGTAAATATGATTTGCCGGTTGATTGTTTTCAAGCGATATTTTGTCGATTTAGTAGCATAAATTGTGTAAGATATCACGTTCTAACATTAATATTTAGTTATCCTATCACTGTGCGCTAATAATTTATCACAATAGTTAATATTAAAGGATATTTTGTGTAAAAATATAAATTGTCACGCTACGCTAGAGCTTGACTAAATGTTGAACTACCAATATCGATATTCGTTCGATAAACATACCTTATCAGTCTAATACATTACTATGCCGTCATAGTCCCAGATTTTAAATACGAATGTGTGTTTAACAAACTTGAAGGACCTTACTATGTTTTGTGGGTTTTATTGATAATATACGATTTTTATTATTTCTGTTAAATTTAAGGGATACGCCAGAAAATAAGTTCACACACGTTTGCAATTTGTAATTTGACACCCTCAATTCACATTGTACTATAAAACTTCTAGCAAAAAAACGAAGAATAAAAATACCATGTTGTCGATAAAACAGTCAAACATCGATAGATAATTGCTCTGTTGTAATAGGCAACCCTATCCCTGACCACACATAGACAAATTTGCGCACACACTTGCGTTTCGTTTTTGGTTACGCTTTTAATCGTACTCGATCATTCTTTGTCATCTTAGTTCTGTGGTATTTTCTAAGACATTATTGGACTACCTACGTTCGCTTAATTTTGCCGTATTTATTTGCCGTAAATTAACCATATTTTATAGAAATTTCGTAAAAATCCGTTAGGTCAATGTTCATCACATCAGTCTGTCAAGTGTGGTTGATACAACATGTTGACAAAAAACATCTTGGTTTACTTATCCTATGTAAACAAAAACTTCGCCCGTATTACTTTTTTGCGATAGTTTGTAAATAAATTACCAGTAAAATATCTGTTTGTAGTATATGTATCCATATGAAATAGTTACGTTATTGTAGAAAACGCGTATTTTGTTCAGTTCAGCTCTACATACTGTACTTCGACTGCAACTTAAGAAAGCTACGACAGCTTACGTAGGGGACGTCGATATTATTTATTTTCAAAACTACAATTTATGTCATCATCATATCAGCCGAAAGACGTCCACTGCTGAACATAGGCCTCTCCCAACGATTGCCACAATGACCGGTCCTGCGCCGAACGCTGCCCAACCGAGTCGGATTCGACGATTGACCTCTTTCTCGAAGTTGGACCTACCTAACTGGATAGTTTGTCCTAGGTATATATATTCGTCTACAACTTCGAGTGTAAAGTCTCCGATTATTACGGGAGTTGGTGCTACATGGGAATTTGACATGATTTTCGTCTTATCCATGTTCATTTTAAGACCAACTCGCTCGGAGGCTTTACTGAGGTCAACAAGCATAGTCCTCCAAGGTCTCAGCCAAGACTACTATATCGTCAGCGAATGGAAGGTGAGCGAGGTTCACCGAAGACCGAAGAATATAACCTGCCCCTCTGTTTAGCGTTTGTGGACTACGATAAAGCCTTCGATTCGATCGAAACATGGGCTGTACTACAGTCTCTCCAACGGTGCCAAGTCGACTACCGCTATATCGAGGTGTTGAAGTGTTTGTACGAGAGCGCCACAATGTCAGTCCGACTCCAAGACCAGAGCTCGAAGCCTATTCTGCTGCAGCGGGGAGTTAGGCAGGGAGATGTCATCTCCCCTAAGCTGTTTACCGCTGCACTGGAGGATGTCTTTAAGACTCTGGACTGGAGAAGGCTGGGTATCAACATAAACAATTTATGTACATTAATTAAATCTAACTAATCTACTAATCTATATCTAAGATTGGCCCTGTATCGCAATACTGATGCTTTGTGCGAGGAAGTCGCCAGCTCTTCGGTCTTTAGTTACGTCAACCAGACCTTTCGCGATCTTAGCAAACAAATTGCGTGCTCCAAGCTTAGATAAGTTCTTGGAGTAGATACCCCTACGTATTATAAAACAATAACTTGCAGTTAAATCCAGCCGTGGCAAGCGCGCTAAAAGTAAACCTATTCCACGTAATATGTTAACGCGTTTATAATAAGCTATTGCCGAGCAGTCGCGAGCGCACCAGACTTAAGATATTCCTAGTAGGTAGTTCTGGACTTATAATTTTGAATCTGATTTTGAAATTATTTTGGGAATTGTTTGCTGTTATATTATTTTTACATCTATAATATAAAAAAAATAGCTAGGTATGTGAGCTGTTTTAGAGGGTGAGTACAGTCAAGTGCAAAAATAAGTATCGAAAGAATCTGTTCATAAATATGTTACGACGTTCTTATTACACAGAATTAGAGTGTACTGGGGCATATTTTTGAACGTTTTTGTATACCCCTTATTTTGTCTTCGACTGTACCTAGGATATTTGCCACCTATGCAGTCAATATTATACCTATGCAATCAAGTTATTATGTAATTCTTAAATATCAGGGAATGATGTGCTTTCATATGAGATTTAAACGCGTGCATTCGAATTCGAGCAAAGATCAAGCGTATTTAAAATATTACATTGTTTAGGAAATAAGTGTTGGATTTACCCCATTGCTGGATTTGTTTAATATGGCTCTTATTGAAATGCAGTAAAATATCGACCAATAGGGTTTAAGAGTCCTTAACCTTAAAACCTCAGAGAGTCAAAAAATCGTTTCGATACTAATGAAAGGGAGTTCGTAAACAGCTGCTTATACAAACGGTAGATCGGAAATGCCTACCGCCGCGGCGGCCATAAATTAATCCTAGCTGCGCTACTAACGGCCGCTCGGTGACACTTCTATTTTTAAACTAAGCGCCCTCTATTGGCGAGTTGCCGAGGTGATTCTCGCCATTGCTGGTTTACTCATGTTCTATGTTTGTAAACAAAGGGGACTGAAGTGCAAACTGCAAACCAAACATTGCAATCGTAAGATGGATATGAAATTATAATTTAGCAAGCAATGCATTGCCTTCTACTATTTAAAATTGTCTCGTAATTGTAAACTTGTGTTTGTTATATAATATTGGGGTGGTATCGCCTAAGTTAAGATCATAGAAAATGGAGTATGGACAGACTATACCTATCTACTTATTATATTATATCTATTGGCCATCCAGTAAAAATCTCTATTGTATCAGAAACATTTCCAGTTACTACACCCATTATGGTTCATTTCCAAGGCCTCGAAAGCAGCTAGAGGTGTTAACTGACGCGTAGCTCTTAACCCTGGTTGACTTACCCATCAATGCTTCTCTGATTACGCACACAATACAGAGGACGTCACGTCACCCAGTCTTAAACTTGCCGCACGACAAAAGGCTAACAAGCTATTGTCTGACATTCGGTGCTTTCGTTGGAATAAAAGCTCATGCGACTGAAGGCGTCATAGTAGAACTTCCATTGTGCATATGAGGGTGACGTGCGTTCGGCGCCCGCAGACCAACGCACGTGCGTCTACCGTACCGCTACCTGCATTATGCATATAATTTAACTGAGGCAATCGTGTGAGGCGTGCAATAGGCGGCACGAGCCGCTGTTCTGCGCTTAACATGACTCGTTACAATTAATGAGCTGTGGATTTTCTCTAATTCGGTCGTAACAAGTTCCATGTTACCGAAAACAAATGTGTCGCGGGTAGGTAGTAGGTAAGTATCTAATTTGTGTTTACACAACTGTCATTTGTATTGGAAACATTAGTTTAATTCGTGTAACATAACGTTCAGTCTTAATTTATGTTAAGGATAAGGACGTAGGGTCAGGTTGAGTATCTAAGTGAAACAGCGGAATAACTGAAGCGTTATTAACTTATATATTTAGTCCTCCTGTAAACATTTTGTGTGGGGAAGAGAAACATATGTTTCGCTACCTATTTCCCTATTCCATCCCAGTTTCATAATTATTCCGTTGACCTACCTGTACATATAATACTACTTATATTATACTACAGCTACTGTGTAAGTTACGGTAAAAAATTGTTAATAAGTTTAATATACATATTATTAAAATAAAATATTATTATGTTCACAGTCCTTACATTGATTTATTTTCAGAAGTTTTTTATAAGTGACAATTCCTGCATAGATTTTTTTTCCAAACCTTTAAAGAAAATAATCGTAAGTATTAGGTAGGTACTAGGTATTTTAAATAGCTCTCTGCAAGTCTTTTATGATCAGATAAAAATTAAAAGCGAAAATAATCAATAATCCTCAGAAACTGTGTCAGTAGTAAGATAGCGTCAAAACTATTCTGGTACCTACAAAGAAAAGTGAGAGCAATCAGACACGAATATAAACCAGTTTGAACTCTCATAAGTTTTTCCCATAGGTGAACAACCGGGGGTGCTTGCTGCACAATGGGACCACTTTCCTTACTGGGACACTCCATTTAAGGGGGCACGGAGCCCTGGCAACTCCAATGTGCTATGCAGCCTGCGCTGTCTTCACATTGATTTGTACTTTATATGAATCAAATTGTTGCTAAGGAGGATAATACAATTGATTAATTGATGTATATTAATGGTATTATCAAATTATTTGTAAAACTATATTATGTTACACATGTAATTAATATTTCATGTTCGCTCTAACTTCAGTGTATCTTTTGCAGATATAAAAAATATGGTAACTAAATGAAGAAAGTCGAAATACCTTTGGAGTAAATTAAAATATGTGCTTTATCACCAATAAAATAGATTATCATCACTAGATTTCTTAACAACTATATAAAATGTTAATTACCAATACCATCAACCATTATTATAATACGTATATTCAATACAGGAGCATTCCATGAAAACATCTACTTTTTGTCGCTGACACGTAAGCGACAAAAAGTAGCTGTTAGCTACCCTATGGTAGCTACCCTAATAAAATATGCTAGCTGGTAGGAAACACTGTCAATCTTAAAGCCTTGATATGTTATTATTATAGTGTAACTCAGCTTACTAATTTAATTTTTCAAAAATATTGAAAAGACAGTGTCGCTTACGACACGTTTTCATGGAATGCTCCTACACCAAACAAATTATTTAATATAATTTATATCTGTATAACCTATTTGCTTATTGGCCTGTAACTATCGGTTTTGTCTGGCTCGTAATCATAAGCTTTGATTCTTTAACCATGTCAGAAGTCTAAAACTTCTGAATGCATTTATGCAAAAAATCTAGTTAGGACTTAGTCCCTACTTCATAAGTCCCTAGCTGTCTTGATCAAAATCATGGAAAGTGTTTTGAATGACTTCATAATTATATAATAGAGAAATAATGTATGAGTAGGTATTAGGCAAAAAGCTTATGCTATCGCTGTATCTTGTAATTAGTAGACATACTTTAAAAAATGTATAGGTACACATAGGAGCAATAAAAAGCTGCTCTCTTTGTAAACTTGCTACATCCACAGATCACCGATTCTTTGATCTTGAGTATAGTTACTGAACTAGGTACTTAGGTACAATATCGCCGCTTTAGTGACACATAAGACTTTTTGAGCAGGCAAAGTCTCGCGTTACCGCGGTCTGTTATCCAACACCCAATTAGGAAAGTTGGGGTGTAATAAGTAACCATAATTCTGTTGGTGCTGCAAGTCGTTGATATTGATGATCAAGAAATTATATTGGAGAGTTAGCAGCAGCGTCGACACGTCAAAATAATTTTACCATTGATGATTCCAAATTCCAATTTATTTGCATATTTTTTTTATGTTAAACCCTTTTTAAATAGGTACTTACTAGCCTGGGTGTAATGACATCGAAAAAAAATGAACACATAATGAAATAAAACTATGAAAGTAAAATTATGAAATTGAAAGTAAAATTTAATTAATATACGCGATTTTATCCGTTTCCATAGTTTTACTTCCATGTGTAATCCTCGCGGTAACCGAATAAAATATTACAACACATAATACTATTACGTCGAAGTTCAATATCGCAAGCGTACATGGAAAATTTACTTTTCCATACTATTGAACTCTAACTAATTACTCACTTTGTTTGAAGGATGTTTTTTTAAAGATACTTATATTTCGATATTGGTACTACTACCTACTATATATTATATTGTATTGGTGGACTCGGTTGGTAGCTGGAAGGATCGTCGTCGTCCTTGTCGATCCTGTATAATACAATACGTGACAATACATGTTTTGAGGTAGTGATTTTTAAATATTCCCAATTTCAAATCGATATCTTCAGTGATTCTGGAGATATTATGTAGTATGTAGGTAAAGATGACAGACAGATTAGACAGATGGACGGACGGACAGAGTCGCACCTATAGGGTTCCCTTTGTATGGATCTCTAATGGATCGTAATGGACCTTTTTGGTATGGATCTCTAAAAAGCGTGATCGATTGTATGAGGAGTAAAACGGTCTGAAATACACTTACGCTTGTGTATCTTTAGTGACTGTTTATGTTTCGTTCACTCCGCTCCTACCAAGCTACATATTTGACCGCTATCTATTCTGTCAACAAACAACCGGGATGCATGGGGTCCTATACAATCACTAGTCAGTTCACCAAGCTCGTATAGGTACTCATACATTACCGAAATATAACATTTCGTGCTCACGCAACAAAGTATGTATTAAAATACTAAAGTCGACGTTAAACAATGTTGTAGATACGCCATGTTTAAGCAGGGGGATCACTGAGACGACGCCTAAAGATACATTTTCGCTTAAAATATTGCCGTATGCTAATGCTTGTGTATTGTAAGCTGCGAAGCTCTTTTGGACAAACCACGTTGTGTTACACATAGTACACTTCGACAAGCACTTCCGCATACTCTTACTGCTTTAAAATAAAACGGAATAAGAACATGCATGTGTAATGGATTGTCACTAAATCATATTTCACTTCCGGCAACGGAATTGCATGTTCTTCGTCTTTTTCTTACATTGCGGCGTTAATACAGTATAGGTACATAGGTTAGTTATCAGCATATATCTTAGAATACTTACAGACAGATGTATTGGAAAAAAAATCATGTATCACAAGTAATAAATAGGTAATCTGCCCGATGTAATAAACCGTTTTGTCTTTTCTTGTAAGACTTAAAAAATATTATTTTAATGAATAATACAATAAAAAATTATTAACATTAACAATGAATTAAAAAATATCACATAGACAATCTTTTACAAATGGACTTAATGTTATACCTAAGTACCAAACTCAATTAGGGATTGTATTGCGGGTAGTGGGTAGCAAAAGCTCTGAAGTTAGTTTTAATTATATGGGTTGTTGTACGTCCAGGGGCCCATTTCTCGAAAGCTTGTATCTTGTAATACAAACGGAAGTCCTTATCCAATTAATAGTGTCAAAAAGAGACTTCCACTTGTATTATAAGTTACAAGCTTTTGAGAAATGGGCTCCTGGGCTTTTATATACACACGAGAATTTATATTAAAACATTTAAAACACGCTCCACGTGTAACCGGAGCTAATTGAGACGGTAAGTTATTTAAACTTAATAATTAAAGCGTTGACCTATTGCGATGTCTACTCTGTGTACCTTTTTGATATCGAAAATTAAATTTAGTCTTCTGCGTGCGTCTTATATGAATATTGTATGTAAATACAATATTCATATCATATTTAGCAATATACATTCGTTTTTTTTCTTTTTATATCTCAAATAGGATCCATATCTACGACGACTTTGCCAGATTTTATATTAGTTTCATTTTGTTTTTACATGAAACATGTTCTGCTAGTGAACATCACAGCCAATATTGTCTGATGGAAAAGCCTCGGCGGCGCGCTCGCGTTACGACGGCTGCCTTGCGCTCGGCAGGTCTCTGGTGAAAATACCTCTTTTAAACTACACTTTTACGTCGTCGTAAATTGTGTCTTGAGAGTTCAATGCTTTACTTAATCTTAAGTGTTTTATTGCTTGCACCAGAGAACTTAAGCCGTCAATCTCAAGATCTGAAAACGTTTTATAGGTCCGCCTATAAAACGTACGTAGGTATGTGACGGAAAATTAAACCAATTTGTTAGGAATTGAGATGTTACACAAGTGGAACGCAATAAATGAAGTACTAATTACAATTAGAGTCATGCTTACGAAGTGCAAATTTTATATTTCCCGTAAAATGACTTATGAGTATCTTCGTAAAACGTTGAAAGCTACCAGTTGTAAAGTTTTATTTGTTCCTTCATAAAACATTTCAATTACTTCATGTAGCTTAATACGTATTAACATGTTCTGAAACCCACACAGTTTACTTAGACTGGAAACAACCGATATTGCGTAGGCCACCAACCAAATCGTCATAAAACTTGAGCTCTGTTTCCAGTCATTAAGGTCTACTATGCCCTGAACAGGTGCAATACGAGCTTTAGGAAGCGGCGGATCTGTATGCAGATTTACTTGTGCCAGTGAAATGGAGGTGTCTAATCAATCGAATTTTGGTTCAGTGGCTTCTAAAAGGTCGGTTGCATGTTTCGCTATATAGCTACTAGAAGATATGACCGCCATTTCGGTTGGCTGGTTGGTTTGTATGCTACGTGTATAGCCTTACCAACCTAACTTTAACCATGTGTTAGTTCGTTGCTTGATGAAAGTTTCCATTAGTAAATTGAATGTACTGCTTTCGTCTCCAATCCTCCTATCCAGTAAAATTACAGGAATATATGTACATAGATTAGAACTAAAAGACACTCACACAGCAATCACAATAGGTATTACCTAGTATCTCAATAGCAGTGTTTTAAAGAAAAAACCCTGTAGGTAAGGACAAATACACTTTTTTGGTAGAAGTAGGTACTAGTAAAGGGATCATGCGTTAATATTCGATTAGTTTATTGACCGTTAGCGAGCTAGCAGCTTGTGAGAACATGGCAGTCTCCAAATAGCCCGACTATCGTGCGAGCCAGTTAAAGGAAATTAGTGCATTCTTATACTGCGAGGGATATCATTTCCGTGCTGCAGGCAACGGTTTTGTTTCCGTATATTGAATTCCAATTGGAATGGAACTTTAATCCCTTTGAGAAGACTCCATCTTGGGCCAAATTAAAATTCTATGTTTTTCTTGTGTATAGGTAAACACAAGCAGTTCACGCTAATAATAGTTTCACAGAAACAATATTTTCAGTTAAATTACTTCTTTATCGTCACACTCTTGGTAGAGTGGTCGTGGTCGTCATGTCAGGCAAGTTCAAACGACAACGTCGTAGCAAGCTTCATCTTCATACCTCGCCATACCATTCCTCCCATACTGTAGTATGTCTTGTACATTCGTGAAATGGGCCATTGAGTGCAGTTTTGACTTGGTCGTTCCAACGCATCGGTAAAGTGCCGTGTGCTGTTGTGCGCTTAATTTTTCTCTGCAAGTGCAGAGACATATTGTAGCATTTGTAACACTACAATTCATTCCGCCGATATTTGCAAAGAAGTGAGAATGCGACATTGGACGAATGGAAGATAGACGCTGTGTGATGCCGAATTCTTGGATTGAGACGTTGGTTCGGAACTGTGTCCAGGACATGCCAAGCATTTGTCTCCAGCGTCATATTTCTAAACCAACAAATTATTTTTCAACTGAACTTTATAATTATCTTTCACTTAGAAATTTACATTAATTTAAATTTAATAATATACAGTGTGTGTCTACGATACTGGCTTTTATTGAAACCGAGGAATGCGATGTAGTTTTCTAACCAAACTGTGAACATTATTCGATTCAAAATGCGAAGTCTAAAAGTAATTAACTTTCTAAGAAAAGTTAATTGAGAAGCAATGTACTTCAAAATGGATCGTTAATTTGCACTTTACAATGACAGATCGCAGCCACTCACAACGTTTGACAACTAAGCAGTACACGCGTTACATTGATCGTTCGGAGGAAATAAAATTAATTGTTTCGGTCAATTTAATTATTTGTCAAATGTTAATACTTGAAAACGATTGATTGATTAATGCGTATTATTACCCATTTTCGTAAAAGCCCGGGTCATAGACACACACTGTATGACTAACACGTGCTTCATTTTCTAGGCCACAAATACTAATATTAGTTACTTATTGATAAAGATTATACGCTTAATGGTAAGTTTAAGTGTTTTTTTCGATCGAATGATTTTTTTTTACTAGTATTTACGTAGGGTGTCTAGTAACGCTAAAAAGTTACGGAAGTGATCTAAATAAAATACATTGAACAGACTATCTAATTAATGATTTTAAACTTCAGGTCTTAGTTTAACAGTCACATGATACATCGCAGCTGCTACATATAAAAAAGCTTTTTGTAAAATTCAGCTCAACAACTGCATTGCAGTGCAACAAATGTTAGTCTCGCGATTCGGGTGCCCGCAATAACTTAGCCCGCAGCGCTGCTTGTTTACAAAATATTCTCATTAAGTATCTTTATTAGACTTAAGAGAACTAGTTAAATAATATAAATGATTGAATAACTATTCATATTACAAGTCAATACGAGGGGCCCGTTTCTCGAAAGCTTGTAACTTGTAATACAAGTGGAAGTCTCTTTTTAACACTTTAATTAGATAAGGGCTTCCGCTTGTATTACAAGTTACAAGCTTTCAAGAAATAGGCCCAAGGTGGTGATAATTACATAACATTATATCAAAACTATTCGTCGATAGTTAAATTAATAAATATTGTAAAATAATATTCTTACCTACAGTGACATAGTAACATGCCTTAGCACAAAAAATCATATTAAAACTAGTAGTCGTATTCTCTAAAACCCGATATTTAAATATTTGCATCATTTGTTTATTTTTCAACCTCATTATGGCATCTCGTCGCAGGAACACTACTTACTGTAACTCAAGTAGGTTATTTTTTATTGCTTGTTAAATATTTTCATTATACAGGCCTGTACAATAATTATAGATCCCGCTTATCAATGCATATCTAAAATTCATAATGACGCAAACGCGGTACTGTATGGACCGGGCTGCAAGCACGCACCCTCTTATTATTACAATGCTCTACTATTCGCATGCGAAAGGTAACCAATACATTAAGTTTCGAGATGTGTTAAATTATTGTGGTACCTATATATTTATTTAATCTCTTCATTAAATAAAACTTTATAGTTTTCGCGGTAACCGAAGAAAATATTAATCTCTTCAATTACTGTTCCTATTTTATTCTAGGAAGCTTTCCTAATAACGTGTTATAATCGCAATTACGACTGACCCATTGAAATATATTATGAATGATACTCATTAATTTCTATAAGACACGTGATATACAATTACACATGTCAAAAATAGTTTTAATTTGCGTTCACCGGTTTGTGCGTCAGACATGACATAAGGCTTAGCATTTTGTGTTTTTATTTTGGGGCATTAAATAACTATTTGAAAACTGTGAAATACTCGTATTGTCTATCTATATTCCCTATAATGTTACTTGTAGGCGTTGTGGCTCTTAGTAAAGTTAAGATATTAGTGGCTTAAACTTTCATGTCGAAGTTTGTAATACTATGTCGGGAAGTGTCGAAGCTCCTCAAACGGTAATCCCACCGTAGCTAGTTAGCAACCCGGAAACTGTTTACCGGCGGCCGTCGCTGTAAATATTTTACCACAGTAGGGACGGCTGATTTAACGAGATAAGCCGCGAACCCTTCTGTGAGTGCATAATGTCATCCCGCTAATGCAAGGGCCCCTCCCTGGCGCAGATGGCACTCGCGCTCAGTTTTTCATACTGGCACGTATAGCTTTGGCTATAGTGTTTAACATTCGCTGTATCCCGTGCGATCACGGATTCGGAAGGGGCGAAGGCCCTGGTGCTTTCGTCGACTATTCCGTCCTGTTGAGCGGATGCAATGGTCGCGTGCGCACGCTCCCGCGCCGCCGCGCGCTCGCCTCGCGCCGCGCTCGTCGCCCTCGCGCTTTCGGCTCGACAGTGCGACTGTGACAAATCGTCTTAAGAATTATTGTTTATGGTGTGCAAAGCTCGCTACGGACTATTTATAGATCCAATATATGGCGCTGTCCTGATCGGAGCCGTTTTAGTGGACGCAGCACGCAACGAGAGATGGTTTTGATGTTTACATTTTATGCAGTTCGAGTTAATTCGAGCCATGATACGAGTCGTTTTATTTGGTCAGTGATTCACCGTAACCGCCTGTTACTTATACTGGATGTTAGAACGAAAACCGTAAATTTGCTTCGTGGAAAGTATCGGTAAACTTTTAAGTTGAGCTCGAGTGTCAAACCGTTTTGGAGTGGGGAGGTGTTTGTTAGTCACGCAATGCGGTGAATGGCGCGGGTAAACAAACAGATTGGTTTATGAGTGCGGCGTTTTATGATAATATGGCAGATATAAATGCAGGCTAATGCGCTTTGGGTGCTAAAGTTGTAGAGTTATTAGTTAAGCTTAACCGCCCAGGCTTGGCTCTCCCAAAGACCGTGCGGCTGCGCCCGCGCGCTGGCGCTTGTTCGTGGCAAATCTTTCATTTTACTTATTGCATGGCCATTGGCCGCTGTAGGCTCGCGAGGACTTGTCGCGGTATCTCGTCCTGACGCCTACGCACTACACCTACGTGCATTATAATCTACTATGCGCTTGTATTTATAGACCTAATTTAACTTAACGACCAGGGGAAAACGCACTGGCATAAATTTATCGGCCTACAAATAGTTTCGTAAAACAGCTTCAGGCTATAGGTAATAGGTATGTTTTGCGTAATCGCATTGATTTATGCTAAAATAACTATTTTTGATCTGTCTATAGACTAGTGGCCGTCCGTGTCATCATTTCAGGCTCCGGTAACGATGTGGAAGTGAAAATCGTTAATAATGAAATAACGCATATAAATGGGAAATGTTGACAATATAGTATGAACTATTGATATTTTTTGTCAACCATATATTATTATTTCATATACAAAAACGGTATTATAAGGAACCTTGTTTTGAGAGAACAATAGTGTTTCTAGATTTTAAAATTTAAATCATGTCACCAAATTAATTCTATATTAGGTCATTACTTACGAAATTGGCGTTTTGTATGCAGAATTTTGTGAAAAGTCTATTTTCCATACAATATAATTTGTGTATATTTTTTTAGTGTCAAAATAAACCTTATTTTGCCAGTAATATTAGACACTTCTTAGGCGTGTTTTGTATATCTCTAATTCATACAACATGGTAGGTACTGTCATACATTTATACCTATTCCAAACATATGAAGCGGCAGTGTATGGTAAGAGTTGTTTTGAAAGCTTAATTTTTAATATTACTTAAGTACAAAATAACAATTATTACATTTATTAGAATGAAAAAAACATAGGTTTTTATGCATGTGTTATGTAGTGTAATATTGATAACAAAAATATATCTAAGTTACTCTTTAGATAGGTACCTAATAAAAAAAATTACCAACTAAAGTATATTACCAAAAACGCCAATTTCGTAGGTAATGACACTAATGACCCAATAATAGCCCAATACCGCATGAAATAGTTTATTTTTGCATATTTTTTTTTATTATCTACTAAACTTTTACTAAAATTTGCTCCAGCTAAACATACATTTATTCAAAAAATATATATGAAACTGAAAACAGTGTCCCACTAATTCCTGAGACTACTCATTTTCCAACGCATACCTACCATTTTTTTTTCTTTTTTTTTTTCTAATCTATACAATTCATTAACATAAATTAATTGTACCTAACCTAACTAACCTAATCTAAGATATCTAAGATTGGCCCTTGTACATACAACTATAATATCGTTTTGTTAATAAAAAAGTGAACATTACCTCTTTATTGAAAAATTGTTAAACAGCTCCTAGTTTGAGGTACTAAAAAACTAAGAACATAATAATAACAACAACCTATCACAAAGATTATCAAATTCGTAAAAAACTGTACTGGACTCTTTAATCACTAACTTTACAATTCGCTGCTATCCCATTCCGATTCTTACTCCTTACCAATAGCACAGAAAGTTGCTCAATTTATTCGTATATAGGTATTTCGTCTAGTTTCCATTATTTTAACACTATTTGTTATATAGTAATGTGCTAATGAAATGACTGGGGGCAGCAAAATCTAACCCTTGCTGGGGAGCAATGGCCACGAGCTATGGGTTAAATATTCGATTCGATTCGAGTGAATTTTCTGAAGGCCGAGTGTAGGTTGCACGTAAAAAACGTCTCGATCGCGTTTACGTTTCCATCGTCATTTGTATGAAAATGACGATGAAAACGTAAACGCGATCGAGACGTTTTTTATAAGTTATTTTATTAGTTATTACCTAACAATTAAGTAAAGTAACTAAAGTATGTAACTTCTAAGGCAAGTTAAAAATTAATGTCGATCTATTTTACCGTAAATCCTATACCACTTATTATATAATTTGTTATTTTGTTACTGTGCGAATTAGTCAGAAAACATAATATAATATATTCGGTCCACTACAATGATAGCTATCAAAAATGCAGTAAAGTCTATACAATCTATAGTTACTTCAGTTTTACTAGTATTCAATTGACTGCAACAATGATGCCATTCGGACTATACAAAATGCGAGTAAATACCTACTCTTAATGAAAATGTTGCAGCGGTGCGGCAACATCCATTCTACCTCCGTTCACATTCATTTGTCTTCAATTATGTACTTCGTTACTAGACAAATAGTACACCAACGATAGATTGTTTGAAACTTTTGCATTGCATTGTGTTTCATCTAGAAGTTTTAATTGAGTAATTTGCAAGGATATGGCATTGGAAAAGCATTTTAACTTTTGCCACTGAGAACTTCGTGTACTCGTTGGTTGGTTAAATAATACGAAGCAAAAGTATGTAGGTATTTACGTCGGCAAATTGCAATATTTTTATAGACAAAATAGTAAAGAATATTATAAGAATTTGTAATTTAGAAATAACCAAAATTTGATTACTTCCAGAATTGAAAAATATACTGTACCTAGGTACCTACCTATATCCATTAGATAAAATCTCTACTTACGTTATACTGAAAAAATATTTTAACAACATTCATGCAGCTTTAAAATTAATATTTCCACGTCAAAATAGTACTTTTCTTATTCTGACCTTAACCTTGGCAGAAGTGACATCACAATTTAGAACAAACTTTATAGTGGATTCATTCTAGATTTTTTTGCGGCAAAATTTATAATTTTAATTTATTGCTGCTGTGGGATACCTTCATACTAGTAAGTTAAAATACACGACTCTCCCTCCCCCTCCGCCATCCGCGTCACCCCCTCCCCCCTTGATAAGTGTCCCATTTTACAGATTTTCTCGATTTTCAGGAAAACCATACAAGCTAGGATAAAATGGTCAAGAACGGAATTATTTGTCATTAAATTACCTACAAATAAGTACGTACATTTATTTCGATAGCATTTATAGTTTCCAAGCTATGGTGCATCAAAGATTGCTAAAAATGTACGCTTAGCGGAAATAAAACATTTGGTACACAACGAACAACAATATTTTTATTATTAAGTACAAGAAATGCGTACAAAATAAACAATTTTTATTTATGTTTTATATAGATAAGTACTTAATATCTAACAAAAATCAATATCGTCATCATAAAGGTATTCAAACGACTTGTTGAAGCAACTAAGGCCCTGGCAATGGTTGCACATGGTGGAACTACGCAATACAGCTTTGACACATCCACATCTTTTTTGGCAGCCTTTTCTGCAGCTGCACGATACTACTTTTAGTATCGACGGTGGAGCTGGTGATTTTGTGGTGTATATTGCTGATAAAAAGTTATTATTACTTTTCCAGCCCCAGTTTTCTGGGTTCAATGCGTTTCCCCGCCATAATTGAACTTGATGTAAAGTACGCAAGGAATGCTGAAAAGCTGCTCCTGATGAAGGTGGTAACTTTGATAAAATCACCGTATTGTTCGACAGACCAACATATTTGTTAAAATGGACGTATCGTAACTCATTTAAACTTTTCTCAGTTTGCTTAGCCCCATACAAGGCGAGAATATATCTTTCTCCCGCATCTTTTACCTTCTCATGTGAGGCATCCTTAGTAAAAAGATCGACTTGCAAGATACGATAAACGTTTTGAATGATCCGGATGCCTCACATGAGAAGGTAAAAGATGCGGGAGAAAGATATATTCTCGCCTTGTATGGGGCTAAGCAAACTGAGAAAAGTTTAAATGAGTTACGATACGTCCATTTATTAACAAATATGTTGGTCTGTCGAACAATACGGTGATTTTATCAAAGTTACCACCTTCATCAGGAGCAGCTTTTCAGCATTCATTGCGTACTTTACATCAAGTTCAATTATGGCGGGGAAACGCATTGAACCCAGAAAACTAGGGCTGGAAAAGTAATAATAACTTTTTATCAGCAATATACACCACAAAATCACCAGCTCCACCGTCGATACTAAAGTAGTATCGTGCAGCTGCAGAAAAGGCTGCCAAAAAAGATGTGGATGTGTCAAAGCTGGATTGCGTAGTTCCACCATGTGCAACCATTGCCAGGGCCTTAGTTGCTTCAACAAGTCGTTTGAATACCTTTACGATGACGATATTGATTTTTGTTAGATATTAAGTACTTATCTATATAAAACATAAATAAAAATTGTTTATTTTGTACGTATTTCTTGTACTTAATAATAAAAATATTGTTGTTCGTTGTGTACCAAATGTTTTATTTCCTCTAAGCGTACATTTTTAGCAATCTTTGATGCACCATAGCTTGGAAACTATAAATGCTATCGAAATAAATGTACGTACTTATTTGTAGGTAATTTAATGACAAATAATTCCGTCCTTGACCATTTCATCCTAGCTTGTATGCTTTTCCTGAAAATCGAGAAAATCTGTAAAATGGGACACTTATCAAGGGGCGAGGGGGTGACGCGGATGGCGGAGGGGGAGGGAGAGTCGTGTATTTTAACTTACTAGTATGAAGGTATCCCACAGCAGCAATAAATTAAAATTATAAATTTTGCCGTCTTGCCCATACATTGAAATCTAGAATGAATCCACTATTAGTTCTTAGGTAAATCCGACATTGGTGTTGATTTGATAAATCATGTCCCATATAGATATTTGATATTCACAATGAACCACATTAAATAAAAAATATTAGAAATATCCCTATTTTTACGAAGTGGTTTATGGACTTTAAGAAATGGGAAAGGTCTGGAGAAGACAAGGTCTGTAGCTCCGTATTTCACAAGATCACTAGTAGGTATAGGTAGGTAATATAACTAATATAACTAGAGCAACGTATATGGCAGTCACGACACTAAAATTAAAATTATAGATAGGTATTCAAATACCTAGATGTTTGCTAATAATAAGTACATCGTCATTCAATATATTGAGATAATGTAGGTACGCCGTAGCTACAGCAGGTAATCGCATCACTTTAAGTATCAGGTCTAACCGCGAACAGTTTTAACAGTTTAATTAAATTGTACGAAGTCCATATAGCTTCTGATGCAGTTTATTGGAAACAGTTACCGAGTGTGAGTGCCCGATACAGAGAGTTGGATACGTAGTTACGTACCAACGTGAGGTTGTCGGGAACAATTTACTCGGAACTCCTGCTGTTACCGACTTGTATAGGTACAGACGCCAACACAGTACAGCTGACCATTCGTGACCCGTATTTACGATGCACATAAAGTGCACGAATGTGCAGTAAACTGTGTTGGCGATAGTACTGGCGGTGCAATAATTTCGGTCCGCTTAAGGGGCTGCTTTTAAGCTGAATTTCTGTGTATTTTGCTGAGTTGATGAACATTTGTTTTTCTTATGATAAATAGGTATATGGCAGACGTTAGATTGTGATTTGGCACTTTACTTACATCACATTATTGTTTATGAAAACTGTTAATGTGTATGAATACCACTCGATTAGAGCCAAGCCATGGCTTTAGAATCATAGAACTCATAGATAATTATAATTAACATTTTATTACACATTATCAGACCACTTACCTAAGATAACGAATATCTCTCCGTAACAACCAGATAAGTTGAGGAGTATAAGCACCTACCCGGGCAAATGTAATAAGCTAGCTGTTTAGAACTTTTCGAAGCGGGTATAGGTACATTATGAGATGAGTACTGATTAGAACCAATAGCTTTCAACGGTCCATTAAACGCTTATGGGCTCTTATGTTGCTTCATTTTAAAATTTTGCAATTTGTGGGTGGCATTAGATTCCTAATAAAATATCACTTTAATTTTCTATGTAATTGGTTCTGAAACAACGCTTCTTACAAAAGTTTTTTTTTATATTTAAATAAAACGCATAATTATAATCCTAATGTTTTTGTTACAAATCAGCCTCTCATTGCTAGGTTTAAATAAACGTATACAGCATAATACTCGTAGTAAAACGTATCATAATACTCGGTAGTATTTATTATGATACCTACGTTTAAAATGAGGCTATCCACGGCGCTATACGGAAAAAGTTTTGAATCCACATAACTTTAACTGTGTCGATGGTATTTGGTGTATTGTTGACACCATCCTCTACTTTTTATTATTAAACGGTTTTTATTAACTTCACCGCGTATCAACTGTCGTCGATGCTTCAAATCTTGTGATTGATTTTTCGACCACTTCTACTGCACCGAAATCAATAAAATTTGGAACACTTATCAAGTCCCCATGACAATGCAATATTATAATATTTGTATCCTTGTATCCTCAAAGCCTGATGCTGCAGACGTACTGCTTACCTTAACCGAGAGTGTTAGACACGTGAAAATGAAAGTATAGCATGTTTGGCATAATCAAATACTAACAGCCTGATCTTGACTTCCAACTCCTCACTCCTGATGCTGCAGTACTGCCTACAATAACCGCAAGGTTTATCTCTTATCGATATCTTGTTTTTAAAGATGTTCTTTAGATATTAAGTAGAAACATGCGAATGTGAGAATACTAACGTCCAACTCCTCAAATCTGATACTCCAGTGTTACTGCCTGCCACAACCGCTAGGTTTAGCGATGTGTAGATTTTTAAGTACTGCTTTAGCTATTTGGTAGAAACATACAGATTTAATTATCATCATCATCATCATCATCACATCAGCCAAAAGACGTTTACTGGTGAATATAGGCCTGCTCCAAAGATTGCCACAAGGACCGGCCCTGTGCCACCCGCATCCAGCGACCTTCATCAGGTCATGAGTCCACCTTGTGGCGGGCGTACCCATGCTGCGCCTTCCGGTACGTGGCCGCCACTCGAGGACCTTACCGCCCCAACGGCCATCGGTTCCACGCGCGACGAGCCCCGCCCACTTCAGCTTAGCGATTCGAAGAGCTATATCGGTAACTTTGGTTCTGCTGATAGAGTGACAGCGTGACTGAATCGCGTAGGGCGGGCCATCGGGCTTGTGGCCCTCCAGCTGGTAGAGTGACAGCGTGAGTGGTTCGCGTAAGGCGAGCTGTCGGGCCCGCAGCCATCCAGCAGATAGACTAACAGGGTGAGTGGTTCGCGTAGGCTGAGCTGTCGGGCCTGCGGCCCTCCAGCTGATAGAGTGACAGCGTGAGTGGATCGGATAGGGCGAGCCGTCCGCCCTACCTATCCGCCCTACGCGATTCAGTCACGCAGCGTGACTGAATCGCTCACGCTGTCACTCTATCAGCTGGAGGGCCGCAGGCCCGACAGCTCAGCCTACTCGAACCACTCACCTGCGGCTCTCCGGCTGGTAGACTCACAGCGTGAGAGTTCGAGTGGTTCGCGTAGGGCGGACAGCGCGAGTGGTTCGATTAGATATTTGGTAGAAACATAAAGATTTAATTATCATCATCATCATCATATCAGCCGAAAGACGTTTACTGGTGAATATAGGCCTGCCCCAAAGATTGCCACAAGGACCGGCCCTGTGCCACCCGCATCCAGCGACCTTCATCAGGTCATGAGTCCACCTTGTGGTGGGCCTACCCATGCTGCGCCTTCCGGTACGTGGCCGCCACTCGAGGACCTTACCGCCCCAACGGCCATCGGTTCCACGCGCGACGAGCCCCGCCCACTTCAGTTTAGCGATTCGAAGAGCTATATCGGTAACTTTGGTTCTGCTGCGGATGGTCTCATTTGTAATCCGATCTCGCAGAGAGACTCTCAGCATAGGCCTCGCCATTGCCCTTTGGGTGACTTTGAGCCTTCTTATGAGGCCCATTGTAAGCGACCACGGCTTAGTACCGTATGTCATTACTGCGGCCCTCCGGCTGATAGACTCATAGGGTCACGGCTGATAGGGTGACAGCCGGAGTGATTCGCGAAGGGCGAGCCGTCGGGCCTGCGGCCCTCCGGCTGATAGACTGACAGCGTGATTGGCTCGCGTAAGGCGAGCTGTCGGGCCTGCAGCCATCCAGCAGATAGACTAACAGGGTGAGTGGTTTGCGTAGGCTGAGCTGTCGGGCCTGCGGCCCTCCGGCTGATAGACTGACAGCGTGAGTGGATCGCGTAGGGCGAGCCGTCGGGCCTGCGGCCCTCCAGCTGATAGAGTGACAGCGTGAGTGGTTCGCGTAGAACGAGCCGTCGGGCCTGCGGCCCTCCAGCTGATAGAGTGACAGCGTGACTGAATCGCGTAGAGCGGGCCATCGGGCTTGTGGCCCTCCAGCTGGTAGAGTGACAGCGTGAGTAGATCGCGTAGCGCGAGCCGTCGGGCCTGCGGCCCTCCAGCTGATAGAGTGACAGCGTGAGTGGATCGCGTAGGGAGAACCATCGGGCCTGCGGCCCTCCTGCTGATAGACTGACAGCGTGAGTAGATCGCGTAGCGCGAGCCGTCGGGCCTGCGGCCCTCCGGCTGATAGACTGACAGCGTGAGTGGTTCGCGTAAGGCGAGCTGTCGGGCCCGCAGCCATCCAGCAGATAGACTAACAGGGTGAGTGGTTCGCGTAGGCTGAGCTGTCGGGCCTGCGGCCCTCCAGCTGATAAAGTGACAGCGTGAGTGGATCGGATAGGGCGAGCCGTCGGGCCTGCGACTCTCCGGCTGATAGACTCACAGCGTGAGAGTTTGAGTGGTTCGCGTAGGGCGGACCATCGGGCCTGCGGCCCTCCAGCTGGTAGAGAGACAGCGCAAGTGGATCGCGCAGTGCGAGCTGTCGGGCCTGCGGCCCTCCAGCTGATAGAGTGACAGCGTGAGTGGTTTACGTAGAGCGGGCCGTCGGGCCTGCGGCCCTCCAGCTGATAGGGTGACAGCGTGAGTGGTTCGCGTAGGGCGGGACGTCGGGCCTGCGGCCCTCCAGCTGATAGACTCACAGCGTGAGTGGTTCGCGTAGGGCGAGCCGTCGGGCCTGCAGTCATCCGGTTGATGAGACTGAGAGTATGAGTATACCCCTCGGGTTTGCGTAGGGCGTCCCGTCGGGCTTACGGCCCTCCGGTTGATAGGCTGACAGCGCAGGTGGTGTGCGTAGGACGTGCACTTGGACCTGCGGTCCTCCAGTTGATAGACAGAGAGTGTGAGTCTCTCGGATTCACGTAGTGCGTGCTATGGCCCTCCGGTTGATATATTGCATGGATTGACCCTTATGGCCCTCGGTTCGCGTCGGACTTTCCGTCAGACCTGCGGTCCTCCGGTAGGTCGACTGAGATAATGAGTTTATATTTTATAGTCACGAAATTCGACTTGTACAATGTGTACAATATAAAAATGTAAACTTGATTTTGTCAGTAAACCAAATTGATTGATAAATTCCTTTTTGTCAGATCTCTGTTATCTAAGGTACTTATTGTATGAATAACACGTCCATTTGAGACATTTCGGGCATTCAAGCTTACATTAACCACGCCCAGCCTTTGGTTTTCATTTGTCGATCGAAATATTTAATAACATTTTTTTAGGGTCGGATTTCTAAAAATATCTATTCAGCAGGGATTCGCCTCCCGTTACACATAAAATAATGTCCATTACGTTTACATATGTGTCGTGATTCGTGATGATGCATTCTAAATAGAGTATAAACGCTACTTAGCATGCATACTTAATTGTATTACATATTACAAACAACATCTTTGATCTAGAATAAGTAGGTATATTATCGGAAATTAACTTAACAATTGCACTATAAACTTGAAAATAAAATAAGTAAAAAAAGTTTTAAGTTAAACGGTTTTTATTGCACCAAAAACTAGAAAATAAAAATTAGTTATAACTAACCGTTGATGCTTCTTTCTGTAGATTACTGACGTGAAACTATTATCACTGTAGTCTTCCTAAGTCGGATGCTGAAAGCCACGTTTAGCCTCTATGTCAGTGGATTAAGCGATACCTAATCGGAAACTTTTACCAAACTAAAATAAAAACGTGGGGCGTTATTATAAAGAAACATACAAGTTCAAAATATGTAATTGTAGCTTTAATTTTGCAATTAATCATTCATCTGTTCAATCACTTCTACAGAGGTAAATAGCTTTTATCAAGGCTAGAACAAAACTTAAAACACTATTGCTGTCTTGATTTCTATGCGTGTTCCTAAATAACTATAGTGACTTAATCACAATTGTGTACGCCCCACGTTTTTATTTCAGTTTGGTAAAAGTTTCCGATTAGGTAACGCTTAATCCACTGACATAGAGGCTAAACGTGGCTTTCAGCATCCGACTTAGGAAGACTACAGTGATAATAGTTTCACGTCAGTAATCTACAGAAAGAAGCATCAACGGTTAGTTATAACTAATTTTTATTTTCTAGTTTTTGGTGCAATAAAAACCGTTTAACTTAAAACTTTTTTTACTTATTTTATTTCAGAATTTGGTTTGATATGGTACCTAATTTATTTTTTGCTTTACGGATCGTAATTACAAAAAAAAATGATTAACATCATTGTTTTGTAAGTTAGCCATATACTTTGTAGGACTAACTTTAGTAACACAAAGAAAGCAATCGACATTTTACAAACTATTTTTTTTTAAACACCCATACAAGTACTTACCAAAAACTACATATTTTAGGGAATTTATTAAGCTACTTAACAGCTTTCTCAACTAACATCTTTAAAAATAAAACTACTAGTAATAAGTAATAACACATTTAAGCACTATTTACCGAAACAGTTCGTAACTAATTGGCTAAAGACCTTTGTCGATGCTCCGTGCATTCTATGCAGCAGTTACTTTGATCAGTCTAAACCAGTCTCGGTCGAGTGGGTGTGCTGCATTGCCTGCATTGCAACTCGCAAACTTACAAGTTCTTTATTAGGTACTTGAAATAAGTGTTTCCCTATTTTGCAGCGCCGAGGAATTAGAATAACATTTATTATGACAATACTAAGGTGAAATTTCAATGCAGTTTTAGATGCATCGATTTGATTTTAAAACATTTAAAGGCGGAAAATTAACTTGTTACCTCATTCAAGTAAATTAAATAAAGTAAATATGTACCTACAATGGCAGGGTACCACTATATTATAATTTTAACATACCTACATTGTATTATACAGTATGTATCACATAGTAAAGCAAACACTTTTTAGTCGTCTTAATTGTAAATAATGTGGGGCATTAGTTTCAATCTGAACATTATTTTGGTATTTCTAGTTCTAATACTTAATTATTTTAACACATTATGTAATGCAAACTGTTAATAAATTTCCATTATAATGTGGTGTATAGGTGATGTATGTACCTACTAGCCGTCATCATCAGCCTATGTTAGTCCTCTGCTGAACGCAGGCCTCTCTTATGCACTAGGCGTATACACGCATGCATTAGCAGGTAAATGCCCATAATCGCCACGTTGGGCAAGCGGATTGGCGATCGCAGTAATGTGTGCACTATTATGACGCTGCTGCCCATCATCAATATTTTATCAAAGAATGGTCACGGTCAGTGACATTTTAATCCCTTAGTCGGCTCTTACGACATCCGCAGGAGGAGTTGGGGTGGTGACAAATGTATTCTTACTGCCGTCACCACGCCACCACGACAACGGTACCTGTACAATAAAGTGCTTACTACTGCTAAAAAGTCCTAAATTCGCAATTCCCATGACTGTAAGTTAAACTTGTGGTGTATTTGTTTATCGAGGCCTGTCGAAAGGAGTGGGAGGGGCGGCCCCCTAGGATTCTGCGTTGCCCCCGTCTGGGCACAACAATAGTTCACCCGAATAATCGATAATACCCATAGCAGCGAAGGTTACAGACCCGTTATTGAACATTTTTTATATATTAAAATTTGCGTCGTATCCGTCTTTCTGTGAATAAATATACTGTCGTAAAGAAAAGTTACACATTTTCTACAAATTAAAATTATTATTATTTTGAAGTAAAGTATAATAAATATCAAGTGAGTGATGATTCCATCTAACATACCCTGTAGGCTATGATGGCCCCGCGTTTATCATATGTCGTCGTTATCATCTCGTTCTGCGTAAGTGCGCAAGTTACACGTAGCACGATAAACGGTAAAAACGGGACTGTCACAAGCAAATTTGTATTTACCTCACTTGGTTTTTAATAGAAACATAAGTAATGTGTTTTTAAAGTTTTTATAGTAGGTATACCTAATTCACATATTATTAGTATTGACCTTACATTAGGAACACAAGCCGGTAAACAATTTAACCAAATCGATTGCCACCCTCCATTCCGATGGCGAGATGCGTGAATGCTAATGAATTTAATACGCAAATAACGCCAGATCAACGGCCTTGAGCCACGAGACTCCAAATGTCAGAGAGAGACAGAAACCATTGCTGCAAAGTTCGATATCGTCAGTGAGTGGAGCATCAGTTGGTGTTGCTATGTGGTACGAGGACTGGCAGTATTCAGGTACTCTTTCAAGCGTCGGTAAACAATAACCAAACAAAATGGTTACGGTTATTACTTTTATTAAGAGTCCGGTATAGTTTTCTTACGAATTTGATCATCCTTGTTATAATTATGTTGGAGTAACTAAAAAGAATCCTGCTAGGATTTTAGCATTATGCTTAACGGAAGTTAACTTCAATTCTAACTGAATAAATGGGGTACTTTTCTGTTTTTATCTTAGTTTCTTGACCGTATAAGAAGAGTTAACTTTTGTTCACTTTTTTTATTTTAATGCTTCTTTTTATATATCTAAAATGTTATCAAAACTGAATATAATATATTTGGCATTTATTACATTAAAAAAATACAACAGTTTATTGCAAGGGCTCACTCTTCAGGCTAACGCAAAACGTAAGGGTTTCCAGTTTGCAAACTGTTTAGTAAATGTAAAAGTCGGAGAAGCAACTTACTTAGGTATTTAAAACAATTCAAAACTAGAACATTTTCAAGACTGAATGAACAATATCTACTTACTGCGAGTATGTGTACCATTGTAATTAAAATGATATTGTTGCATTGCAAAAGTTTTTTATTAGATGTAAGTATTTCTCGAGAGAAACAATTAACAAAAAGTCTACATTCAAGCTTAAAGTTGGCTGCTTCGAATAGTATGCAATGAATGCTCATCGAATACATTTTCAAATAATTTTACAACTCTCGTAAATTATTGAAACGCAGCACAGATGCATACTAACGATAACATTCATAACTGCCAGCCCGGACGCGAAAACTCGACGCATATAAATGTTATGAATTTAAATCCTTCACGGCACAATACATCGCCCGCAAATCTAGATTTATCCTTCACGAGAGACATTTGACATCTCACGAGCGCTCCCAGATCCTTTTACGTGAATTGTCTATTGTCAATATGCTTAAAGCCTGTTCTTATGCTCCTCGGGGCTTAGGTGAAGCACTCATGAATTATTTACCCGCATTCACACCTTCATATACAGTAATTTCACTCCCCAAAATGTTATTCACACTCCTGCGGTGTTCGCGATGGGATTGCCGGGTATGCTGTTTGTTTTGTTCGCACACACTGCTTAAAGGGTGAACATCTGAGCGTTTCAACCGACTAATTTTGGTGGCATAATTTTTGCCGAAGTTTCTAAGCGTCTCAATATTTTACTTCGTCATTTGTACAAGGTACCGTGCCTCCTTCAAATGACAAACTAGCATATTGTAACGAATAGAACCTTCGGCGAAAATGATGCCACCAAAATTAGGGGTTACCCCCTAAAGGGGTTTTCAGTCGAAAATAGTAATTTTAGGGAGCCTTCCATTTAAACCACAATTTATGTAACATCCGTTGATGACCTATCATATATGACCTATATTCTCTTAAAAACTTTTACATCTTGTACCATTGGCAGTCAATACTGTAACTGTCCACCATTGTGCGCAAATACCTACTGAATACGACCTGGGACCTATTTCTCAAAAGCTTGTAACTTGTAATACAAGCGGAAGTCCTTATCTAACTTATGGTGTCATAAAGAAACTTCCACTTGTATTACAAGTTACAAGCTTTCGAGAAATGGGCCTCTGGGGCCTGTTTATCAAAAGATTGTAACTTGTAATACAAGCGGAAGTCCTTATATAATAAAATTAATGGCGATAAAAAGAGACTTCCACTTTTATTACAAGTTAAAAGATTTTTGAACAGGCCTCTGAGATACGAGCCTTAACTATTCACTTGTGCATTACCGTTTTCCGTACTGCTAATATGACGACGTACTGTCGATGGACATAAATTCTCGAGATACGTCTCAGCTTTGTACAAATATGCAGCCTACACAACATTTCCCTTACCTATGTATCATGCGCGTCATGGATGCAACAAATAATACAACACGCGTTAGCAGTGAATCCTCGAATTCTTCGATAGTTCCCGGAACACGGAACATTTACGGCCTGTTTTACAATCCCCGATAAATATATGCGTCAGATTAAATTATCACTCATCACAACATCCTTTTTTGTATGTAAAAGAAAAGGGCATCTTACATTTATATGACAGGCCTTAGTATATTCTGGATTTTTCGTAAAATTATATTACACTTAATTTTATTTTTGGGTCCTCTTCAAAAAATTGTCTATAGTCAAGAACTTCTATGTAAACACACCTTAATTTTACTCTTTTGTGTTACTAAGTTCCCCTTAATGTTTGTATGGCAAACTTTCGTAACAAAATTGAAACGATACATAGTGATTATGTTTTTATTAAGCCGTTAATTTTACGTATATTCTTGATAACGACCCTGCGAGCTCTTGGTGTTATGCATAAAGAGACCGATATTAATTTGAACCAATGCACTAAAATCATCCATTTAAATTCAAGCCTGCGAAAATCAGTCAAAGTTCAGTGAATCGGTTCGACGGAATAGTAACCGGGCCGCGGCAGTGCCATAATCTGAATGCTCCAGCCACTTCCAGCTTGACAATGGAATGCATTGCACTTGGATGAATAGATATCTCCAGTGGATGGCCAACGTGTCTGCCTATTGAATGTCAGAGCGGTCATTCCATCTTTTAAACTGTGGCAGAGCCGTTGTTTTATCTCTTCTTGTGTATTTATCTGTGGGTTGGAAGACTTGGAAGCTAGTTATTGGTGGGAAGCGTAGAAAAAACTTTAATTTGATCGACTTATATTAATTTGCATCATTAAACACTTGCAGGTCGAGTAAGTAGTATCTGTTGTATGTTTCAGTGTACGTACATAAATCATACATAGGTATACCTATTAGTCAAGTTGGTAAGTGAAACATACGTTTATCTTTCCTCGTGCCTTGTTCTTCCATAGTAAGTAGATATATGAAGTGTTTCAGTGTCCACGCTGTTTCACATAGGGAACCAACTTGACTATATTTAACCTATACCAAACCTATGCAAGGAAACAGTTTTTATTCGAAGGTGGAGCTAAAGAAATTTGCTTTTTATGTGAGTATGTATTATAAAGGCTTCGTGTATTTCAACGATTATCATTTAGAGTAATCGTACAAGTAAATAAAGCCAACTCTTAACACAAATAATTTCGAAATCCTAAATTTTATAAGGATGAATGCAGGTACACAATAAAGGTTATTGAACCATGAAGGCCCTTCACACAAGATACGTCCGTAATTAGTCCTTTTCCATTGTCCCTGTTCGTCGAACGGCGACGATAATAAGTAATCGTTCGGTCATTAAACATTACCCTTTTCCTATCGAGCTATTACCGGATTGATCAATATTGTTAACTATCAGTCCTGTTTACTAAATCGAAGTAAATAGTTATATACTTTCGTTTCAGTTACTACCTACTATTCATGTTTATTTGAAGCGACTGAAATTGTGGTTTGACAATACCCAATAAGGACACCGTGGTCCGTGGTCTGATGAGACTCTCTTTTGGAATGTCTGCAATGTCCGAAGCGTCGGCGACCGTTGGCATTTTGGCTGATTGTGGTTTCAACCCCGTATCTCACGCAATATTAGTATTTTATAAGCTACCTTGATGGTATTCAAATAACGTTTATATTCGAATACAAAGTCAAAGGTATACACAATTTGGAAGTTCGACCTCGACTGCAGACTGTAGTACCTACGTGGCGGCGCCACTGTACCTAACTAAAACCGCAATTTGTAGGTACCTAAAATAAATGCCGTAGCCAAACTGTTTGTTTACCTTCAATTTGTAAAGTACATAATGGTTTACACTAGTACTATAGTTGCCTATTTCTAAAAATGAACAGGCAGTTTAGAATTGAGCCGTATATATAGATGATGTTAAGACTATCGGAAAGGATTTATCATATCTTTAACTGTCAAAAGTTCATCCTTAGAAATCGGCAACTCTAACTAAGATCAATATAAAACACTCGTTGATATTTATCCTTGCTGTTCTTCGACAAGCATGACTACAGTAGGTATTAAGGGTCGGATAGATGTGGGAAATTTTTGAGATTCTGTCAAATTTCCCCATTTCGCACACACGCGCACTTCACGCACACTACCTCATTTTATCGAGCGGGGTCATTGACCCTTGGTGATTTTTTTAATGAAAGCGGCCGAGTTTGTAATTTATTACTACCTCTTTTGAATAATTACACTTGTCAAAGTACTAGATGGTAAAAAAGATAGAGATTTAATAAGACTATCCTTGTCTTTTCGAGTCGTCTCAATGCAGTGCAAAAGACAGATTTAATATATCGGGCTTGTAACCAATGCGTGTAATAGTACATTGTGCATCAAGGGAGGTAAGTACGGAATTACTAACGAGAGTGTTAGAAGCCCGACGCCATTAGGCGGAGGGCTTTTATGACTCGAGTTAGTATTCCGCTTACCGACCGTGATGCATACAATGTTTTTCATCACACTTGCCAACCAAAAAATAAGTTTTAAGACATAATATCTATTTTTAGCATCAAATAAACATTTTTCATTTCATTTCATTTCATAATATTATTAAATGACGTACTGACATTTGTATTACTCCCTAGGGAATTTCACTTTTCTATTACTCCCGCTACGCGCGCAAGAAATGGCGCGCTTAGACAGCAAGTGTGATGAAAAATATTTATATAGGTATATAATAGTTCTCGCACTAGTGCGGCAAAAATCTGTACTGAAAATTGATTTTCAATACAGATCAATCAATTTGTTACAGTCACCATCAGATATATCTGAGCGACCACGGCACTCAAAAATATCTGAGCATGCCAATAGAGGCCTGCTCAGATATTTATGAGTACCCTGGCCGCTCTGCTATATCAGATCGCGACTGTACAGCATCGTATTCTGATTAGGAAATAGTAAGAGAAAAAAATCCGCGGAAGAACAAAATTGACTTGGTTCGAGAGTATGCCTGTTTGACCAACTGGTAAGGCAAGCCCACGTCTTGTTGTCCACTATAATTTTAAAAAAAAAACTATTTTTTCTGATCGGAACACGATACTGTTGAATATAGGCCCTAAGTATTCACTACCACCAGCTTTTCGTAGACATTCAACTTTCCCACTGCTGTGTGCGTCAAACGCACAAGAGTCCACCAACGATTGCACATGCACAGTGCCAACGACGCACATTTGCGAGTCCATACTAATTTGACATTTACAGAATTCGCTTCGGTGTAATGTTTGGTGAAGTAATTTCCGTGAAAAGCCAAATGAATGGAATTATGAATTACATCTGTATAATTATTATGTGACTTACCAGCAGTTATCAGGTTTTAGGGAGCTTATTTTACTAAATTAAATTGCATTCATTATAAAAATAAAAATGCACATAGGTAAAACATTAAGACTTTTATTATTTATTATACACTACAACTGTAAATTGAAGAATTACAACATATTGTGAAGACCGAGTGGCCGAGGGGTACAGGCATCAGCCGCGAAAGCTGAGTACGTGGGTTCGATCCCCACCTCGGACATAGGTGATCTTGGTCGTTTTTCTTTGGTAAATGACATCTAATATTTATAATTTGAAGAATTGCAGTTAAAAGAAAAAAATTGATCCTAAAAAAATTATTACATTCACTAATTTAAATATTTGATGTCATAATATAGGTACTAAATAAACAATATCGAAGTTTACCAACACCAGAGGTGGGATTTGGAGCCTCGTCCTTAGTTTTGCGGCTATTGCCTATACCACTCGGCCACTCCAGTGGTTTAAGCATCAGCCACGAAAGCTGAGGACGTTGGGTTCAAATTACACCTCTGGCGTTGGTAAGCTTCGATATTTTTTCTGTGGTATATGGGATCAAATATTTAACTTTATAGGTACATCGTAGTGTTACTACCTACTTAAAAAAATAACTTAAAAATAACATTTCGTTGAGATATATTGCAGTCTGTTTTTTTTGGCGTCATCGGCCATACAATATGCTGCTACTCTTTCTCACCACTAACAGACTGTGTTTTGAGTTGCCAAATACAGGGT
Organism: Thaumatotibia leucotreta; assembly: GCA_025490895.1. Classification (NCBI taxonomy): domain Eukaryota; kingdom Metazoa; phylum Arthropoda; class Insecta; order Lepidoptera; family Tortricidae; genus Thaumatotibia; species Thaumatotibia leucotreta. Next base: position 107,968 of record JALPQI010001903.1, read on the forward strand.
GTTTGGTTAGCAATGTCGGAGCTTTTAAGGGCTTAAACTACAATCAATTTCATCGACAAATTACCATACAATTTTTTTTTGTGCCAACGATAATTAAATGGCGGCCATTTTAAAATTTCAAACAGACGAATACGGGCGCACGTGATATTTCTGGAATTATACGTTTGCTATCGGTCCTATCCTTGCAAAAAAATCTCGTTAGAGAGTTCATTAGATAAGCAAACTAATTAAGCTAATCATTTGACTCAACTATTTGAACAACAAGGCTAAAAAAATTTTTTATATTAAAAATAGTAAAAAATTCACCTTAATTTTTCAATTAATTTAATTTTGCATAAAAACTAGGTCGTTAAGATAGGTTTTTGGTGTTGTTATTTGTTAGTACAGGATGTTAGCTAAAACACAGCACCATAATTACGGTTATACCTTAAGTACTTTAGGAATTAGAAGTGCTCAAACATGCACTGGATGAATGGAAGGCGGCCACTTCACTAGTCAGTACACTGCTGACATTCATTTGTTTATGGATTTTGCATCGGTAACGCTAAATGCAGCTGTTTTGATGTATGTTTGAGCACTTGTAGTTCCTAAAGTGCTTAAGGTATAACTGTAATTATGGTGTTATTTTTTAGCAAACATACTGTACTAATAAATAACAATACCAAAAACCTATTTTAACGACCTAGTTTTCATGCAAAATTAAATTAATTGAAAAATTAAGGTGAATTTTTTACTATTTTTAATATAAAAAATTTTTTTTGCCTTGTTGTTCAAATAGTTAAAGGAGGGAAAATCATTTATTAACAACAATATAGTAACAAAGGATAAATTCATTGTTATCACGCAAGCACTGATGGAGATATTAGGTACTCTTAGTCAGGTAGAGGAAAGATTGGGTAGGGCTGCGCCATCTTTTAGGCCAAAGAAGTTTTTGAAGGAGTTAAATTTGTGGCGCGTACCCCGAATACACATGCTTGTAGCACGGAGTATGGAAATTATAATTTTCGATCTAAACCAGCCCATTGTTCAAATAGTTGAGTCAAATGATTAGCTTAATTAGTTTGCTTATCTAATGAGCTCTCTAACGAGTTTTTTTTTGCAAGGATAGGACCGATAGAAAACGTATAATTCCAGAAATATCACGTGCGCCCGTATTCGTCTGTTTGAAATTTTGAAATGGCCGCCATTTAATTATCGTTGGCACAAAAAAAAATTGTAACTGAAACAGCTTTATGGTTTACATCCATACTATCATCGCAGCGTTCATCAGAACTGACATTAAATTTCTCTTGCACATTTCACACCGAAAATTGAATTTCGAGTGCAGTCCCTTTCATTTTTCAGATTTAATTTTCATATAAGAAAAAATACATCCAAATTATGGGCCATGATCATTGATCTTAGCTAATTGATCCAGAAAATGTCGTACATTAATTATCCGTCGCCCTGTAATTGGACTATTTACATGACTAGTACCTTTCTCTATAATAAATTCATGCTCTTCCTCTGGCAACTCCTGGTTCCTATAATAAAAAAGTTAGATAAGTTATATTATTAGTCAGCCTTCTCCGTAGCCTACTTAGTAGTGAATGTGCTTACGATGCTGGAGGATCCGGTGTCAAATCCCTGCGAGGGCATTAAATATTTGAGTATTTATTATCAGTATTATCACAACTCGAAAAAGGGTTGATTATCTCTAATCCAAGCCGAATCCAGGAAATTTCATATAACATTAAAGACTCTAAATATAGCTAGGAATACAGCATTAAAATATGTCGCAACACGCAATGCTCTCGAGCAGCCTGTACTCGTATGTACTGATCTATTATACAGGGCGTCCCACGGCGATGCCACATGGAGGGAAAGTACCTTAAATATCATAGATAGCACATTTTACTGAAAGAATATTCCTTTTATGTTTAAAACTGAATAAAACAGCATTCATTTTTTTTTTAAACAATTGTATGGAAAAAAAATATCGCGACGTCGGAGATCTTACTGAAAGAAGACATTATTTCGATTTACAAAAAGAAGTTGAATTGCATTTTGAATTATTTCATGGTTAACCCGGGAATCGAACCCGCTACATTCGAATCGGGAATCGAACCCGCTAATGTATGATATCACATAGCTAAAATTCATTGGCCGTGTGGTGACGGCAGTAAGAATACATTTGTCACCACCCCAACTCCTCCTGCGGGTGTCGTAAGAGTCGACTAAGGGATTGAAGTGTCACTGACCATTATTTGATAAAAGATTGATGATGGGCAGCAGCGTCATCATAGTGGACACATTACTGCGATCGCCAATCCGCTTGCCCAGCGTGGCGATTATAGGCATGTGCCTCCTAATGCGTCCACACGCGTAATTAAAAGGAGAGGCCTAAGTCCAGCAGTAGACTGTCATAGGCTGATGATGATGATATGATGATAAAATGCATAACTCCTGAACTATTATAGATAGTCTTCTAGAAAGGTTCAAAATGGCGTTAAAATCCTAAAACCAAAAAAATCACATACCAACTTTTATAGCTGTGCCTACGTTATGTACATACGTATGCTTACAAATATTGCAACGATTAATTGAACCAGATTTTGGTGGGCCGATTGTGGTGAGAGGAGAAGTATGCTTACTTAACTTCGATAACAATACAATAGATGAACCTGACCTGATGCCTGACCTTAGTATGCCTTTGGTGACAAAACTACTATAAGGTGTAATAGTGCGGGTTTGATGAGGAGTTGGAGGACGATCATAATATACTGTATGAGTATTACACCTTATTGTAGTTTTGTTCGGTTCATTCTTAGAAATCGATGACTAGCAGAAAGCTGTATCCTTACACATTGTCTGAGGCGGTTTCATTTGCCAGAGGAATTCCGTTGTTTAGGTTTGCCTCATTTAATGGGGTAGACTCGTTGACTGTGTTTCATTAGTAGGATCGTCCATTAATTCTATAAAACATTTAAAAAAATTAATAGGACGTTTTAAAGTCACCATAGTCAAAATGACAAGAACGGAAACCTTATAGATTCGTCATGGCCGTCTGTCACAGACGATTTACTCTCAAACTGTAAGTACTACTAGAATAGGAGATCTGGCTACAGGAGTCATTCATAATAATTCCGCCAAAAACCAAGTACATTTTTTTTAGTTCATCTTCCGTGTTTTTTTAACATACTATAAGAGTATAGAAAAATCTAAGTTGATTTTTTGTTGATCCTGAACAGAAACAGGATCGATTGGCATCAAAAAAAGTTTTTTAAAAAGGACAATTTTTTCGCAACCTGTATGATTTTTCCAAAATCAGTAAACTCCAATTTTCATTAATTTAAAATCGAGGAAGGTCTTATAAGACCATTTTCGCATAGCTACGTACTCAGGATCTGGTAGTTGCCCTCACTGACCCAAAAATAATTTCTACCCTGTCTACACCGTGTTTTTATTGATTTCCGTTAAATTAAAGGGAAGCTTATTTAGGTCAAAAATGATCTATTTCTCTAAGAAACTAGTGTCTTAACACTTACTGTCTTATTTTGACATGTGCCGTCACAGCAGCCGTCAGTCGCCCGACATCTTATTTTTAAGGTTCCCTCACACTTACCATTACCATTACAATTATTATTGTATGAAATAAAAACATTTTTTTTCGAAATTAACAAAAGCCGATATACCAGGCAACTTCTATTAATGTTCCAAGTAACCTGTCCAATTTAACGGAAATCAATAAAAACACGGTGTATATATTACCTATATAAAAAAATAATACTTATACTTGCAAATGGAAATATTAGGGGTTTATATACCTACCATTTGCGGGTTGTAACGCACATAGCTTATTTTCTTTCTTGGTATAAACGACGTCAGTGTTCGTTTATTTCTTTTGTTCCCCACTTGAACAAAGCTGAAAACTTAGGAAAAAAACTGTTAAAAAATCATAAGAAATTAGATTTCACTCAAGAAAGACCAACCGACCGAACGAAATAATAGTAAAGGGTCATTCCAGGTGAAATCAACAAATCGAGTGTGCTGCATGGTTTCTGATTTGAATGAAAAAAATTGAGGATGGCAGCATCATGGATCATGGTGGCAGACGTGCTGAACCATTGGACACATGAAGATTAATGATGAGCAGCAGCAGCACAGCATCGTCACAGTGGACAAATTACTGCGATCGCCAACCCTTTTGCCAGCGTGGTGATTATGGGCATTTACCTCCTAATGTCCAATACGCATAGTTAATAGGATCACCTTGTATATTATTCTATCCATTTATCGGCCTGATTAATATGAGTTGCAAATTTCTAATTCTAAGGGTCACTCAGTTATGCTGCGGACAGACAGAGAGACCGACGGACGTAGCGAAAGTATAAGGGTTCCTAGTTTACTACGGAACCCTAAAATCTCGTGTCGATTTAAAACATTCCTTTCAGTCGTGTTTTCTTTTATCGCCAACCTTTACTTTTTTCACTCTTGTATCGTAATGTCATTATTAGGGTTAGGAATTTGGTGGCATTTATGGAACAGAGCGTGGTGGAGTCGATGTTACAAATATTTTTTACTTGAATAAATGATTAACTTATAAAATAATAACGAAATAGTGTTTAGTTCAAGCTGGATTTATCAATGAATTTAAATAAATAACATGAATTTTGTTTTTGAGAATCTAGAAAAATGTTCATTTTCAATAAAAATGTTGATAAATGAGAAAATATATTTATTTGATTTTCAAGGTTCTAGTTTTCTCGAAGCCCATAAATATTATATAATAATCATATTTAAGCTATATTATACAAAAAATATTGAACTTAATTTCATAGAAAGTCAAATATTAATACAATAAAATTGTTTAGTACTTAAAATGGGCGAAACCCTGTTAAAAAAAATTATGTATTATTTTAGATTAATTAATTACTCAATCAATCATAAACAATTTGAGCAACGACTCCACTGTCATCTGTTCACCTAATGCCACCAAAATTCCTAACCCTAGTCATCATCATCATCCATCATCATCTTCATCATATCAGCCGAAAGACTTCCACTGCTGAACATAGGCCTCTCCCAAAGATTGCCACAATGACCGATCCTGCGTTACCCGCATCCAGCGGACCCTGGGGCAAGATTTTTTTTTTGTGTTAAGCGGTTAATTCCGAAAACGTTAACTTACAAAAAAAAACTCTCTTTTGTAACCCGAATTTTTCTTTTTTGGTGTGACTGATATGTAGGTATACCTGTACCAAATTGCAAATTTGTTATACTAACGGCCTATGATCTTTGCTGCGGACAGACAGACGGACAGACTGAAAGACGGACGGACGTTACCCTAAAAAGGTTGGAATTAATTTTGGGTCTATATCGGGTGGCATAATTTTTTTATTTCAAAAAAATTGTTGCATACCAACTTTACGCCGTAAAATTAATGGCCTAAACATCGTTTCACATATTTTAGTTTTGCTGAAATTGTTAATCCTAACTTGGTTGTTCCTAAATATCGTTTGTCCTAATGATTTTCGTGTCTAATGTGTATGTATCGAATAATAATTGTGCATAATTGTGATGATCCTACTATTTAATGTACTAAAACTAACTACCTTTAAAAAAATATTTTCCTTAAACTTAACCCCCCCTTAAACCACCCAACCCTGTTGTCCAAAGAATTTTAGTCATCAGTACGGATACGGACCTAGGAACCGGTCGACGAAGCCTCGCTGCGCGGGACTTCTATTCCTGATCTAAGGGATAAAAGGTACCTAACGAACCTATCCAGGTTAGAGTAAGGGAGGTACAGATTCATTATTTTCTAATACAGGGGGCTTCGCCCCCGAGCCCCCCTTGTGGGGCGCTTCGCTCTCCCGTTGCCCCTTTTTCGGGTTTACAAGAATGAGGATGGGTAAACAATTGATTAGCTTCGCTCTCCCGTCGCCCCTTTTTCGGGTTTACAAGAATGAGGATGGGTAAACAATTGATTAAAAATACTTAAGTGTTTTATAGACTACGCCTTTCACTCCGCCCTATCCTAGAAACCTAACCATTCCAAGTCGGTTTTACCCTGGCTTATTACTTGAACATTATTTTAAACCATTCACCATATTGTTAATATGCTTTTCTAAATGAAATTTCAGACATAACAATTGTAGGCGCAAAGAAAATTGACAGTTGAGCAGTAGGAAAAACAATATTAATCACAATGAACATTATGATTATTAAGCTTTAGGTAATTCGACGTTCGAGTAATCAATATTAGGATAAATATAGTGTAGGTGTTTTAAATGTGTATGCGCAAAATAAAGTAGGCTATACGAGTATGCCATTTAACACTATGCCATACATTCTCGGCCAAAAAAATTTAGGACAATCGACATTATACAACACGACAGGCACCCCTTAATTTTATCTTAAAAATATACCTACTCTTCAGACAAAGTTTCGGTTCAAAGACATTTTTTTTTGTACACTTGTATAACGATGAACACTGTCACCTGCGTCGAAAGTGTTAAAAGGGATAAATATTAAAAAAAAATTGAAATCGATTTGTCTTATTTTTTAATCAGCAGTTGGAATACGACGTATCAAGTCCCTATCTTTCAAATCACACTATTTCCATACAAACTTTCAACTACCTTTTACCACCTTTTCCCACTTTAGGGTTTAAATTTTATAAAATGGTTTCTTATTTTGTATACAAATAATTATATAAGTAACCTTCTGTAAAAATGCCATCTTTCTAGCCCTAGTAATTACACTAAATTTATAATCTACCTTAGTCTCCTTAAACAAAATCTACACCCCTACTTAACCCTCTCAATCATGGAATTTCCCTACTCTCTGGTATATTATTGCTTTTTTCGTATTTTACTTAGTAAATCTCCTACAATGTTTTAGGTATCCAATTGTAAATTTGTATTCCCTTGTTATAAAATACTTTTATAGGGATTATTATAGCTTTAAGTTAAACTTCAACCCAATAAAAATTCTAATCCCCTTTTAACCTTTAAGAAATGATTAAATTACATTTCTTGTACCCTTGTAAAATACCTTATTAATACTAAAGTGTCAAGTTTCTAAATTAAAATAAATTTGGATCCCACCTTTGCACTCTTATCTTACCAGAAAAAACAGCTTATACACGAAGTTTGACATTGTCATTCAAATGAACAATAAGTTGAGTCTCTAATTGTTTACATTTATTTTTACCAATGTATAAAATACGCAGTAGAATGTCGAATTTACAAGAATATGTTTGTAATTTACCATTTTTGAAGTTACCTAGGTCACATAAACGTGTACGAGTATTTGCTCGTGCTATGATCAAAACATAGTACCTACCGAAAATAGCAACATTATTATTAGGTACTTTGTTTGTGCAATATGCAACACGGAAGTTACCTCTTACCTACATGTATCCTAGGTACCTAATGTAGGCACGAGGTTAAATAAAATCATCAAAATGTATGCAAGGTACCTACATCATTTTTGCGTAAAGGTGCGTTCGAACTAAAAGAGCATTCGGTGTTCTAACCTCCCACTCTACGAAATTCGTTCAGTACACAAAACGTGATTGGTTGATTTCGTAGAACAGGCGCTAGAATAGGGAATGATCTTTTGGTTTAAATGCACCATTACTATTAAGAACAGGAATTCCCTCGGTTTACCAAGGAGCAGTTCATGACAGCCTTCGTTACCCTTCTGCCACTGACGACGACGACTGCGACTGGTCTGGTGACGTGATATGATTAAATCTTGTTATCCACATTGTAATCCACACTCCTTTTTTTTACTTTAGAACAACCTGTATATTAGCAGCTCCTGAGGTAATAAAAAACCGGCCAAGAGCATGTCGGCCCATGCTAGGGTTCCGTAGTTTTCGAATATCTCTGAAAATATTGACTTTAGAAAAAAACTTTGTTTGAAAATCCCTTATTTTTTTTCAAAGACCTCTTTAACGATATTCCACACTAATAGGATTACAGCAAATAAAAAAAATCATTCACACTTCACCAGCTTTTTTCTAATGTTTATTTGACCACTTTGTCGGCATAATTAATATGTATACCTGTACCAAATTGCAGATTTCTAGTACAGTCGAAGACAAAATAACGGGTATACAAAAACGTTCAAAAATATGTCCCAGTGCACTCTAATTCTGTGTAATAAGAACGTCGTAACATATTTATGAACGGATTCTTTCGATACTTATTTTTGCACTTGACTGTACTAACGGCCACTGAGTTATGCAGCGGACAGACAGACGGACAGAGCAAAACTATAAGGGTTCCTAGTGTACTACGGAACCCTAAAGAGGTACAATAGTATGAAACCTCTTTTAAAGAGTAGCTTACATAAATACTCTACATTTATCCGTTCCCTTAATTCCTTAAGGGTTAAGGGACCTACCATCTAACCTGGTTGTCAAAAACATGCTCCATAACTTACACAATCAATCAGAAATATCTGCCAAAAGTGAAACACGTGTCGTTAAGGAGTTCCGTTCTGGTCTTTATCAGCAGTTCCACCTACTCACATTACAACGCATAAATGAAAATGCTTGATGTGTACAGTTACATACATACAAAACACCAAAGTGTTCCGAAGTTCCGTTCTAGCCTTAAGTAAGGAAGTATCACTTTTTGAAGGAAAATGGATGATTGGTTGGGTTGATAAATCTCAAAACGGTTTTATGTGTACAACAACATCATCATCAACAACCTATATCAATACATTGCTAGACAAAGGCCTCTCCTATTACTTATGCGTATGAATGCATTAGGAGCTAAATGTAAATCGCCACTTCAATTCCTTTTTCGACTCTTGTGACACCCGCGGGAAGAATTGGGGTGGTGACAAATGTATTCTTACTGCCGTCACCACACGGTATTTGTGTACACAAACTATGTATCAGTAAATACTACTCACTTATATATAAAAAAATGTAAAGATTACTTACCACCACTTTACCACTCTACGTCCTGTTTAATATAGACTCTGAAACAACCAGTAATATGTCAAACGTTTATCTACCAAAAGAAACATCTCAGAAGATGAGAGAAATTGTTTCAGTTCAGTGGATAAAAATCTAAATGGTACACTATAAACAACTAGTATTAAAACTCTAAATGTCATACGAATAAATTTAACTGAGGGATCGAATGATGTTTACACTCACCACATTATTGTAAGATTTATTTTATTATATTTAAAGTATAATCAACAAGAAGAAAAAATATAGTAAGATGTTAGGTATATTTTATTTGAAACATCAATGACATCTCTGTCTTTTTTTCGTTGCCTAGCAACCAGGTCGTAATTGTACCTATAGGGCGGCCGGATTAAAAAAATTGCAAATAGGTGAATAGTGGTGCTCGCTTTATATCGTATATAAATATAAGCGTTTTTACTAAACTTCTCAAAAATAATATAAACACTACAAGCTCACTTTATTCCACGGATACATATTAATACCAAAGGTACAGTTCGTGAAATATAAATTGGTAACTTTCTACCTACATTATAGTAAAAATAAACATTCAGTTTATATTTCTCGAACTATACAAATATTTCTCCAGTTGACAAACAAAAATAACAAATACGTACTCGAAATAAAGCTCGTATCTCAGTTCCGATTCAATACTGACGATACAAGGTTGCTAAGAGGAGTGACAGTTTTGGCTAGCAAATATATACAAAAGTGAAAAATTTATATCCAGCTGTGGCCATAAATGTATGCATATTATCTAATATTCAAATTGTTATTATACACAAGAATAAAGAAAATACAAATAAATAACTAGGAATGTATTGCAATCTACGAATTGAAACTAGTAGGTATACCTTTTGTGTCCGTATTGATAGAGTCCTGTGCCACTCAGCGAATCCTTCAGTATTTAAGTATCAGTAAAGCGTACGTGCCATTTCTAGAAAGAGAATATAAGTATAATATATAAATCATTCTAGTTTCAAACCAATAAGCTGCGTTTCTGAACTTATTTATATGCAGTTCAGCTTATTTTGTGTGCCGTAGCCGCAGTTTCCATGATACACTTTGTAGTTCGCGAGGATCTGGTTTTTAATGTTATACTGTAAGTATCATCATCAGCCTATGTTAGTTCAATGCTGGACGTAGGCCTCTCCTATTAACTATGCGTATAGACGCATTAGAAGGTGGGCAAGCGGATTGGCGATCGCAGTAATGTGTCCACTAGGATGACGCTGCTGCCCATCATCAATTTTGTAGAATGGTCAGTGACACTTCAATCCCTTAGTCGACTCTTACGACACCCGCAGGAGTTGGGGTAGTGACAAATGTATTCTTACTGCCGTCACCACACGGCGTACGACTGTATGTATAACTTATTATAATAAATAAAAAATAATATACATAATATTTTCTTCGGTTACCGCGAGGATTACACATGAAATAAAACTATGAAAACAGTCATCCGCAGACCACGAAACCTGTAAAGTGTTTGAAACGTCGGAAAGAGGTTAAAATTAGTTAATATACGCGAATTTATCCTTTTTCATGTTTTTATTTCAAAAATAATTTACTTTCATTTACAATACTTTCTTACCAAGAAATCGCGGCCGTAGAAATCGCGGTGGCGATGAGCACAGATTTTATTCCACAAATCAACCATTAAATTAAAGACTCGAATCACTTTGAATATGTATACCTACTAATATAATTACATAACAAACATATTATATCTTTCTTATTATTGTTATAACTAAATTGACATCGTATCGTTTTGACTTATAGCCGTCACATGTGTTTTCAAATGACGTATTTTGCTGCCAGAGTACAGAAAATAAACTCCATTACACCAAATCGTATCCAGAAACTTTTTTCATTTTTAATCGTTTTTGAGAATGTAACTTATACGTGTTCGGTAGTATTGAGTTTTATTTTGAGTCAGTTGTTATAGTTTTCTTGTGTTCCGTCATAAAAATAACAAGAAACTTAAATAAACGATGGGGTTCGAAAGAATTTCTTCGTTCTGATTTTCCCTACTTATTTAAAGACACTTTGAGTACTGGCATCCCTTGACGTGTATGTATATGATTTTATGTCATTTTCAATGTCAAAAAGAGCTGTCAACGGGAGCGATTTGGCGTGCGTCTGACCCCGAGGAGGCGCTCGCGCCATCTGAGTCAAAAGAGAATTTTGACTCGTGTCGCCATTTGTATGGAGAATATACGTAATTTTAAATTAAGGATTAAATTTCTCCGTTGTCTTTATGAGGAAAAATATGAATATGCCCTGATGCACTAATTCAGTTATCTGGCTTTTAAATTAACATGAATATTTTATGCCCGTAAAAGAAAAATATGCATTGCGTCGTGTTCGAAAAATATGCATTTTTTTCATTTTTCGGTACATTTAGAGCCGATTTCTAGGAAATCCATGTAAATATAAAATATAATATCAATTGGAGCCTCTGCATCGGTTCTTTCTGAATAAGTTCATGTAAGAAATGTGTTTGTAGAGTTATATTTACTTAACAAATTCTTTGTTCGAAAATAGGTCTAAAACGACAAAATCGGGAATCCGACCCTTAAATGATGACTCTAGCAATGCATCTCAGTCCCAAACAAAACAAACACTAGACAACATTAAAAGTACCTGTACAAGTGTACAGAGGTAATTGGACACGAGATTTCCAATTGTTACAGTGTTCTTTACTATAAAACCATATCGATATAACATATTTAACCATTTCCCAACCCTATCACCGCTTTGCCATAAACATATCGGACATACTGACACGGTATCGTCGGTTCTTATAGAAATGAAGAAAAGGAAGCCTATTTTTGTGAGACTGTCCCAATAAAAGGCCCGTATTTTTGCTCTGTGAAGTTTACCAATACTTGTACCTCGTTCCAAGCAGCCTATATACGAATATACATCCATACCAACAAGTATACAGAATTCAATGACGCAGCTAGGATCTTTAATATATACACAAATTTCCACCTTAGTACAATGGATTAAGGTGAATAAATGTGTACATAGTTATGAACTCGGCTGTACCATAAAGTTAACTGTGAAATGTAGGTAGGTACTTACCCGTTTCGTGACGATGTACGGTGAGTCGATAAACCGACAAAGTGTTACGGATAAAGTGTGTTGATTAAGGCTACTATGTGCCGTGGAGTAGACAATAAGTGAACAGCGAACTATGGGGAACACCAACTCCGGTCAAGGGCACCCACGTCACAATGCCAAGAGTCGGAAATCGAGGAGCTTGCCCACTTCACCTGAGGTTCGAAGGTATGAGTATGCACGAGTATCCTTATTATGCTTATCCATATTATGTTTAGATGTTATTATTAGATGTTATTAGTGGTGCGATCAACCAGGTTTCTTGTCTTACATTTCGCCATACAATTTATATGCTAAAATATAAGTTTAACAACTTTACATAATGTAGGCTGACGGTACCTAACAATCAAATTGAAAATTTATAACCACAATGAAAATCAAGGGTAAAGCTTTTTTGCTTTAAGTAACTAGCGAATTATTTCTTATGGTAGTATTGACAGACTACTTCGAACATATTTTTTATGCAATTCGATCGTACATTATACTTACATTGCTACTCGTATTCATAAATACATACCTACTTAGATATATTTTTAAGATATATTTCAGCTCTTCACGAAATAAATCTTTCTTACTTACCTATTGAAACTTATTTACTAATTAGACGGATGTGAAATAATATATTCTTTACGAATATTTCTTAGTAAATTTTTGAATAGGTACTATACACGGTGTCACGTCAGCATTCCGAAAGATTTTAATGCTGGATTCTTGACCATATTTAGAGTCTTTAATGTTATATAAAATTTCCTGGATTCGGCTTGGTTTCAGAGATAATCAACCTTTGTTCTAAATAAGTTTTTCGACGTACCTAACTCGTCATTAAACTTCTTTTGGATTACAATGCTACCACAATGTGTTCTAATATTACCACACAAAATCAAAAAATACGAATAGATTTGACGAAATAACCTCTACCTAAAAAAAAACAATTGAAATAAATAATTTAAACAAATTGTTGTTATGATAAAAAGTACTGGAAATGTTAAAAAGTATTCAAATCGGCCTAAAAAAAAAAGAAAAAAAAAATATTTTTTTTGGCGGAATTGACATTAGGTCTCATAATATTTTTTGTTTATTTTGATGTAGACATCAAAATAAACAAAAAATATGCATAGTTCAAATCTTTCGCAATGCTCGCGTAACACCGTGTACATATATAACTTTGGATGATAATCTAATGAATTCATTACAATTTTAGGAAACACTATGTGTGTATGTTATAAGTGTAACAAGGAGCTCTTTGTTCAACAATAAGTAAGAGTTCAAACTTGAGAGCGATGCCGATACGATCGTTCTAAAAATAAAGACGAAGTTGATTTAAGTCACGCTCCATAGGATTTTACAGCGAGAAACATTTCATCAATATCGTAAAATCGAAATGTACTAAAGCTTTGATTTGTACCCTTAAGCTGAATTTACACTTACAAGTTATTGCTGCAAGTTTTGAGACGCTACTGCAGCTAAGAGTAAGTAGAAAATATTTACATCTGTTTCTAGCATAGGTACAGCTTTGTTTCAGAAGTTGCGCCATTTTGCGATATTTTTTCTTTATTACTATTAAATTATTAGTTCGATTTCAACCGATGCAGCTACTACTATAGGTATACTATTTTTTTTTGTATATCTAATATCGATCGATATATTAGCGTTTTCAAAATTATGTTTTTAATTATGGAGTTTAGTGCTAGTTTATAAATTTCCTACTAGTAGTGCTAAATCTGTAGCTAATGTCGACGAAGACTAAACGCGGAAATCGCCGAACTGGAGAAGTAATGTAGAGACACCTTACTCGTACATAAATCACAACTAAATAGCACTAGACCCTGCTTATAGTTTATCGTATTGTGCTCTCTAAGGTCGCTAGAGAGTTCAAAGAGTGCAGTGTATTGAAGACAGGGATTTGTCAGCCTCCGTAGCGACTCAGTCGTGATACTGCTACGAAGCTAGCTGTAGCTAGTTAGAAATCCGTGGTTAGAATTCCGACAAGAGTATTTATTTGTGTTTAATGATTTTATTGTATGTATTTATATTTATCTAATGCGGCCCTAGTGAAATGGGATATTACTTGATTGCCTTTTTGGAAAACGATGTAGGTTTTATGTACCTATGAATTTGTTTTAAATTTATCCTTTTTCGCATACCTCGGGGAGTTGTACCCTTTTTCACTAGGGCCTGAGCCATTGGTGATATGTACAAGGTGTTAATTAAAAAATCCTTACAACAAATGATTACACTAATTATGTATTATTAATCCTATGCCTGATTTAATTTATAGATTATACTCGTACACTCTGTGTATCGTCGCTTACATGGTATTACCCACAATACAAGCTTTAATTAAGCTTACTGTGGGATTATATCGATTTGTGTAATGAATGACTGTCCCTTGATGTTTATTATAGTACGTGTGTACAGACCTAAACCTGAGTTTCAGACGTCTCTGCGTTAAGAATTTGCATTTTGTTAGACATTTGCTCAACGGAAGGATTGGAAAGTACCTATAACTGACATTTGTGATTTAAACAAATTTTCTGTTTGTGCATAATATAAATAAGAATTGTATTACGAGTAGAAACTACGCTTGCTATCTAATTAGGTAATAGAGATATTTTAGTTTCACATAATAACGGCTCCGTCGAAATAGCAAACCCCACAACCCACAAGGCTTGAATTTTTAATGGCGCGCTGAAATCATTATTCGAGTAGCATGTGCCATCCCAGGCCGCTCGACAGCCTCCATTTCCGGAGGAACTGGGGGTCTAACACGAACAATTCCGTTCGTTCTATCGTGAATTTGCCTCCCTTTCACTCGAATTTGCAAGAATGATAGGGAGGTCAATAGTCGATCGACGTTTTGGGAAATTTCGGGAATCAGGATCCTCCTGTCATCCTCGATACGGGCTTTTGGCTGCCGCGTGTAAGCATATTTCCGAATCGCTCACATGAGTTGACACGTGAGTAAACGTTAACGCTTGCGCAATCTATTTTTTGTGTATCCTGGCTAGAAGCCCATAAACTTCTACGCTCGTGGTATACAGATATACTTACTTTTTAGTAATTTTATCTGTAGGCCGTATCATAAGGTAGATTTTACTCGATATGCATATTATGATAAATGCATTCGAGTTGAGCCTATGCCCTTCCGATGGCCTGGATTACCGATACTTACAAAGTCATGGGACGGCTTTTGAGGTGAACTCGTTAATTGTGATTAAAAATC
>JALPQI010001904.1:0-108935 GCA_025490895.1 Thaumatotibia leucotreta
ATGCCTATGGGTAGCAGTGCTGACCTGTAGGATTCTATACAACGCCATCTAGTTTTATAATCTGGTACTATTTCCGCCCACCACTCTAAAATGTTTAAATTTACGTTTATCTAGAATTGAAATATTTCTTACTGTCAAAAGAGACTCATCTACAAATTACAAGCGTGTATTAGATTATAGTTACTAAAAATAAACTGCAGAGATTACATTATCATTAATATCATTATCACGTTCAGAATTCACGATTGACATGTTGCCTCACAGTTGCCTCTATGGGCTGAAATTATCACTAAATATCACCATGGGGGAGGGAGCGGTCCAAAATAGGCCAAAATCGTATGACATGATTAATGGACAAGCCCTATTTCACTTGCAAATTAATACGTTAGTGAGTTAGTGTGACAGGGAGGCATTATCGTTCGCGGAACCAATGACCTTGAAACTAATAATATGTTTTGAGCCCAAAAGTATACATAAACATCCGCGGTGGAATCCAATCTTGGTCCATGGTCCAGTCCAAAGTCCAGATACTTCACGTCATGACTCATCAAACGATATTAAGATAAACTACTAGTAAGATAAGGAATATTCTGTGTTATAGATAGGCATGATATTATAAAATGTATTCTTTAGAACAGATGGTGCCTTTTTTAGGCTCTAGTGCGAGAAGTATGGCTCATTTTACGTCAGGTCGAAAGCTTCGGAGGGCCATCCGCACTAAAAACACGTCGTACGAGACACGTGCAAAAACGAAATTCGTAACTCGTGTCGATTTAATCGTACTTGTGTCGTAATGTACTATGTAATTTATAATTGAGTCGGTTAACTTCAAACTCGGGTAAATCCATTTCTGACATATTGTAAGATTTTTATATATAATAAAAGCTTAAGAAAATGGCTTTTTTTCAATTTCATGAGTTTAGTATAATTTCGTGTAGTTTTTGAGAAAAATAAAGATAAAATCACAATATTTTATCAGAATCAGGTAAATCCATATGACAGTTTATTTCAAATGAAGGCAAGTCCATCAAAGCCAATCAGCGAAAGAAGTTTGTCCAACATGGCTGACAGTCGGCGTCAATTCTGCGTCGCATTTTTTTCAAATCTTGATAAATCCAGGTATGTTAAATCAAAATCATATAAATCCTCACCGAGTTTTTTCAAAGATAGACGAATTGCAAACGATTATATCAAATGAAGGTAAATCCAATCAAAATTCATAGTTTTTGAAAAGAATACACTAGTTTAGATGGTTTTTAAGCTGAGTTTGTCGGACAGTATCGATTTTTTATTGATTTAGCCATCATAGAAATAATCTGTATTTAAAATCACCGAATTATCACTTTTTTTCAATAATCTCTTAAGTGGTTAGAGTGGATTTATCTGAGTTTGAAGTTAATCGACTCAATTTCAGATATTGCTACTTAAATCAGCCTACGTAGCCTAGTTGTTAGTGACCCTGCCTACAAAGCTAGAGGTTCCGGTTTCGAATCCTGGCGAGGGCATTATTTTGTGTATTTATTTAGGTATCACAAATATTTGTTCCTTGGTCATGGCTGTCTTTGTATTTAAGCTTTAAGTATCGATATATGTATCTACCTAAAAAAAAGCTGTCTAAGGTTAGTGCTGGTGCACTAAAATTAAAAAAAAAATGTGCTGGTGCGGCCGTGCGGCGGCATCTTTAGCTGAAGACCTCAAGCGTCGTAAATATGCTGCCCTCGGTAGCAGCTACATCTTTGCGGCGTTTGGGGTTGAAACTTTGGGGCCGTGGGGGCCAAGTGCGCGTCGCCTTTATAAGGACATTTCCAAGCGCCTTATAGTATCTCGCGCAAAGACTCAGCATAGCAATCCAGCGCGGTAATGTGGCCAGCCTTCTGGGCACTCTACCTCCCCAGCAGGACCTGGGACAACTTTTTTATTTATAATTTTTGTTTACTGTAATAATACTATTTCTTGTGTTTTTATTAAATTAATCGTCTTCAAGTCGCCCGAGCCAACAAGAAATCGCGTAGAAAACATACGTAATTTGGAAAAATACCAGCTCGCTTATCCGTACAAAACAGCCTATGCGACCCTCATGCTCGTGGATGCAATTATTTTTTTACAAACACAATGTCGTATTGTTTTTTAAATGACGTCACGTTATAAACAATAGGTAACTTGAGAATTCTTACCTATATACAGGGCGTCCCACGGCGATGCCACTTGGAGGGAAAGTACCTTAAATATCATAGATAGCGTATTTTGCTGAAATAAGACTTTATTTTATTTTTAAGACTTAGTAAAATTGCATTCAAATTTTTTGGATTTTTTTTTAAAACATTATTTCGATTTAAAAAACAAGTAGGTACCAACTTGTTTTAATTTTTTTTGTTTTTTGTTTTTTAAAGTTTTCATGGAAAACAAATTGCGACATCGGAGAAAAAATACCTTAATTATTGTAAATGAACATCTTACTGAAAGAAGACATTATTTCGATTTAAAAAACATTTTGAATTGCATTTAAGTAATAATTTCATGGTTAACCCGGGAATCGAACCCGCTACACGAGAGAAAAATATCCTGTAGCTTTGTCATACCAATCGAAAGAATTCATTGTGAGAATTATTTTTTTTTCTAAATAACAAATAACATAGGTCGGAAACAAAAAAAAAATCCATTCAAGTTTTAAAAAAAAATCAAAAAAAATTTGAAAACAAGTTGTAACTTGTTTTTTAAATTGAATTTAATTTTAATAATTTGTGTAATTTAGTTAAGAAATTGTAGTTCCCTTTTTATGTACATTATATAGAGTATCTTACAAGACTACGAAATATAAAATAAATAAATAAATATCTTAGGACTTGTTTTTTAAATCGAAATGATGTCTTCTTTAAGTAGGTAAGATGTTCATTTCCAATAATTAAGGTATTTTTTCTCCGAAGAGTCCGAAGTCGCGATATTTTTTTTTAGAAAAAATTAAAAAAAAAATTATGGCAATTTTACTAAGTCTTAAAAATAAAATAAAGTTTTCTTTCAGCAAAATACGCTATCTATGATATTTAAGGTACTTTCCCTCCATGTGGCATCTCCGTGGGACGCCCTATATTATAATAGGGTAATAAAATTATAATTATTATGACGAAAAAAAAGATCTATTATAAATATATCGTCGCTTGGTACTCACATCACAACCCTTAATTTGTGCTTACCGTGGGACTAGGTTGATTTGTGTAAGGTGTCACAAGATATTCATTTATTTATATACAGGGCGTCCCACGGCGATGCCACTTGGAGGGAAAGTACCTTAAATATCATAGATAGCGTATTTTGCTGAAATAAGACTTTATTTTATTTTTAAGACTTAGTAAAATTGCATTCAAATTTTTTGGATTTTTTTTAAAACATTATTTCGATTTAAAAAACAAGTAGGTACCAACTTGTTTTAATTTTTTTTGTTTTTTGTTTTTTAAAGTTTTCATGGAAAACAAATTGCGACATCGGAGAAAAAATACCTTAATTATTGTAAATGAACATCTTACTGAAAGAAGACATTATTTCGATTTAAAAAACATTTTGAATTGCATTTAAGTAATAATTTCATGGTTAACCCGGGAATCGAACCCGCTACACGAGAGAAAAATATCCTGTAGCTTTGTCATACCAATCGAAAGAATTCATTGTGAGAATTATTTTTTTTCTAAATAACAAATAACATAGGTCGGAAACAAAAAAAAATCCATTCAAGTTTTAAAAAAAAATCAAAAAAATTTGAAAACAAGTTGTAACTTGTTTTTTAATTTGAATTTAATTTTAATAATTTGTGTAATTTAGTTAAGAAATTGTAGTTCCCTTTTTATGTACATTATATAGAGTATCTTACAAGACTACGAAATATATAATAAATAAATAAATATCTTAGGACTTGTTTTTTAAATCGAAATGATGTCTTCTTTAAGTAGGTAAGATGTTCATTTCCAATAATTAAGGTATTTTTTCTCCGAAGAGTCCGAAGTCGCGATATTTTTTTTTAGAAAAAATTAAAAAAAAATTTAAGGCAATTTTACTAAGTCTTAAAAATAAAATAAAGTTTTCTTTCAGCAAAATACGCTATCTATGATATTTAAGGTACTTTCCCTCCATGTGGCATCTCCGTGGGACGCCCTGTATTATAATAGGGTAATAAAATTATAATTATTATGACGAAAAAAAAGATCTATTATAAATATATCGTCGCTTGGTACTCACATCACAACCCTTAATTTGTGCTTACCGTGGGACTAGGTTGATTTGTGTAAGGTGTCACAAGATATTCATTTATTTATATTTATAAAAAAAATGAAGATGTAGATCAAATCTAAAGTAAAAGTATTAATTAAGTATTTACTTACATTATATAACATGAGTTGAGTTGAACTTAGGCTAAGTTAATATAATTTATAACACTTTAAATAGTTGTTACAATATTTATACACATATTCTATACCACTCTATACCTATAAAGTTATTTTATTTATGGTTAGATAGTTAAAATGGGAAGATAGATGCTAGATAGGTTATAACTAACAATTTCCTCTATTTGCCAAGTATTAGATGTCAAATTTCACACTTCCGTGCATTGCATAAAGTATTTTTTCCCTTGCATAACTTCACATAATTTAGGTAAAATTACGATAGTAGCAACAACGAAACGCGCAGCTGTCAAAAGTTTCACCTGTCATTTCATAACATAACCTTTGTATTTATTGTGTTGTGTCCATAGGAATCCTTTTGAGTTGAGACATTACATTTAAATGATCACAGAATAAATTAGTTCATAAGTTAGTATATCAATTTATATTGACTTATATAACTTTGCGTGCAGGTTATTAAAGTAGATGCTAGTGTTTCTTAGGTATACAATAAAATATCTTCAAGTTTTAAGATGTCCTGTTTACCATCGGAAATTTTGGTCAACACACTTTAATCATTTATTCAGATTTATATGGTATTTATAAGATTAGAATTTAGTGATAAATTTGCGAGGTGAGGAGTTGAACGGCAAGAGATCTGTGACAAATTAGTTTTAGTGTAAAATATAATTAAACAGTGATTTAAAATGCTTGATACTGAAAGAGAATGGTTTATAGAAGCTCCTTGGGGAAGAATTTGTGGTAAGCCTTGAGTGTTTTTTTAAATATTTTTTTTGCAGTTGTTTTTTTTCACAGGAGTTTGTAAAGGTGGCTTACATAGACTAGTCTTCCAAACAATATTTCGATTTGTATCATGCTTTCACAGAATAAATCTTAGCAGAAAATCTAAAATTGTAAATACAAGGCGTATTTTATGTGTAACCTATGAATCTGTAAGGCATGATTTACCCCAATCTATCCTCCTTATCTATTATTATATCCTTCTGAATTCGTTCTCTTCAATTCATAGCATTCTTTCTCTTAACAAATTATGCCACTTTTATTGGGTGATGTGACAGAATAAAAATAAAAATAACCTGATTGCCTCAAAAATACCTACATATCCACACTGACCTAATAAGAAATTCCCATTTAATAAGCTTAGCCTGCTAGAATCTTTTTAAATAAGTTTCCTGATATTTCTATATAAAAAATTGATTAAACATTTTCAAAGCACTACTTTTTGGCCACACAAGACTGGTTGTAGCACAATTTCAAAGAAAGATTCATAACATAATTAACATATCACATCATCGGCCTATCTCAGATCACTGCTGGACATAGTATAAACACATTAGAACTTGAATGCTCATAATCAGCACGGATTGGCGATTGCAGTAATGTGTCCACTATGAGGACGCTGCCCATCATGAATCTTTTATCAACAAATAGTTTTCTAAGGCTTGTTCACGAAATAAAGTAGCCATTGTAAAATCAGTCTCTACTGTTACACAAAAGTCCCATATAGTTCTAACAGCCATGGGACTGTAAATTGATTCTTCTGTTTTATGTTTAAGAATCCAATATACAAAAGCATTGACTGAAAAGTCGTCAAAATCAAAATAACTTCAAATAATGCTTAATGCAAATGTTCACGCCCAAAAAAGTTGCGAACTTCAGAGACGATTTCAACAATGTTAGAGTTGAAATGGTTAATAAAAATTGTACCTACGAGTAGACACGAGATAGGTTTATTATAGTATCGGTATTGTAGTTTAGTTAAGACTTATAGGGAAACTAAATGACCCAATATAGTAAAATAAGAAGAAACACTACTTAAATCCAGAAGTTTAAATAAAAGTCCATAATTATGGAGAAATTGATGTAAATAACAACCACAGCGTCCTAGAAGATAGGCAAAGAGCCCGTTTTTTTGTAATAACACCCATGCAAAGGTATGGCATCATACAAAAAAAAAAAGATTTATACAGCAATGGCTACTTTATTTCGTGAACAAGCTTTACAGTGACACTTCAATCCCTTAGTCGACTCTTACAACAACCCCGGGAAGATTCATAATAATCATAAATTAGCATATAATTTTCTGTTCTTGTTTAGTGGTGGCATGGGGCTCATGCTTCGACCCACCGGTGCTGCTGGTGCACGGTGGAGTGGACTCCGCTGCCAGCTGGAGGCCTATCGTCGAGAGGCTGCCAGCCCAGTTCTACTACATTGGTAATTAAAACTTTTCAAAGTATTACAGTCGAGTCACACTCATAATGTCCATGATACAAGAGAAATATACAAAAGCACCAAATGCTTCATCATCATCATCATCATCATATGGAGCATTCCATGAAAACATGTCGTAAGCGACGCTGTTTTTTCAATACTTTTGAAAAATTAAATTAGTAAGCTGAGTTACGGCATAATAATAACATATCAAGGCTTTAAGATTGACAGTGTTTCCTAACAGCTAGCATAATTTATTAGGGTAGCCACCATAGTGAGTTGTAAGCGACAAAAAGTAGATGTTTTCATGGAATGCTCCATATCAGCCGAAAGACGTCCACTGCTGAACATAGGCCTCCCCCAAAGACTGCCACAATGACCGGTCCTGCGCCACCCGCATCCAGCGGACTCCTGCGACCTTCACCAGGTCATCAGTCCACCTTGTGGGGGGCCTACCCTCGCTACGCCTTCCGGTACGTGGCCGCCACTCAAGAACCTTCCCGCCCCAACGGCCATCGGTTCTACGCGCAATGTGCCCCGCCCACTGCCACTTCAGTTTAGCGATTCGGAGAGCTGTTTCGGTTACTTTGGTTCTGCTGCGGATGGTCTCATTTTTAATCCGATCCGATGAAAAACATTGTATGCATCACGGTCGGTAAGCGGAATACTAACTCGAGTCATAAAAAGCCTCCGCCTATTGGCGTCGGGCTTCTAACACTCTCGTTAGTAATTCCGAATTTACCTCCGTTGATGCACAATGTACTATTGTAATACTGTAAGCATTTGGTGAAAGGGCCTATTCTCTATGCAAACACGGCTACGCTCTTTGTAATTGCAATTGGCTATGTAAAGTCTTCTGAAGGCATGAAATAGTACATTACGACACAAGTGCGAAAAACATGAAATTTAAAACGAGTGGCGATGTTTTAAAACACGACCGATAGGCGATAGGGAGTGTTTTAAATCGACACGAGTTGCGAATTTCGTTTTTGCATGTGTCTACTGCGACGTTTTTTAGTGCAGATGGCCCTCCGAAGTTTTGGACTTGACGTAAAACGACCCACTTCTCGCATTAGAGCCTAAAAAGTACACCATCTGTACTAAAAATTAAATTTTTCCCTGATAGCCGTTGTTTTAAGGTTCAAGAAAATGCGGTTCTTTTATTTTTATGTCCTATAATTTGTAATTTTTTTTTTAAGTCGTTGAAATGACATTTGTTCAGTTTTACGGCTGAACAGAGCCTAATGCTTTCGTCTGCAACAAGTACAATGAAATAGAAAAAAAATGTATCAACGTCAAGCTGTTATTATGCTAAAATGCTAGCAGGACTCTTTTTAGTTACTCCAATATACCTAGCAATGACCTAGCATCACAAACATGAGCAATTTCGAAAAAAAATGTACACCGTATCGTACCTACTCTTGAATATTATAGTAGTTTTTGTATTTTGTGCGCATTTGTATCTTTTACCTTGACTGTAGGTAAGGGCTTGTCCATTAATCACGTCATACGATTTTGGTATGTTTTAAACCCCCCCAGCCCCCCATGGTGATATTTGGTGATATTTTCAGGACCCCCCCCCCCCCCCCTAGCCAATATCACGTGTATTTTTTTGCCAACTGAAATAGTCCTTTTAATAACACTTGAATTTACGTACTTGTTTGCCAACTACGAGCTAAATGATCGCGAAGTTTTAAAACTTAGTATTTAAAAAGTATTTTATAAAAAAGTAAAGATTTTTTTACTGGCTATAATGCTGTTCAGCAGATTCGAGAGTAACAAAAAATTACACGTGATTTGTCTGATGACCCCCCCCCCTCCCCTATGGTGATAATTGGTGATTTTTTCTTGACCCCCCCATCCCCCTATACAGTATGACGTGATTAATGGACAAGCCCTAAATAGGTACAAGAAAGCAAACGATGTTTTTTTTTTAAGTAAAAGTATTATTTGACATTGATTACCTTATTCGTTCATTCAACTCCCAAAATTCAAAACTAATTTCAACCAAAATTAAAACAATGGAATCAATGTCATCGTCGAAAGAAAAGTAGAACGAATTTGATACAAGAGAGTTTTAGGCACTGGTCTCACCGCGAGCTACTAAGCTATTATGGACTATGGCCACTATGGGCTAAAAACACGAACAGAACAAAACGATACGCACTCCCGCGTAAATAAAAGAGACACGGCGATACTCGCCCAACTATCGGCTAACAGGCGGCCGGGCGAGTATCGCCGTGTCTCTTTTATTTACACGGGAGTGCGTATCTTTCGTTCGTGTTTGGCTGAATATCTCAGCCTTTCAATCGCCTAATTTTGGTGGCATAATTTTTAGCCGTGTGGTGACGGCAGTAAGAATACATTTGTCACCACCCCAACTCCTCCTGCGGGTGTCGTATGAGTCGACTAAGGGATTGAAGTGTCAATTACCATTATTTAATAAAAGATTGTTGATGGGCAGCAGCGTCATCATAGCGGACACATTAATGCGATCGCCAATCCGCTTGCCCAGCGTGGCAATTATGGGCATTTACCTCCTAATGCGTCTATACGCATAGTTAATAGGAGAGGCCTACGTCCAGCAGTGGACTATCATAGGCTGATGATGATGATGATGATGATGATGATGATGATTTTTTCCCGAAGTTTATATTCGTTACAATGTGCTACTTTGTCATTTGAAGGAGGCACGGTACCTTATACAAATGACGAAGTACAACATTGAGACGTTTAGAGACTTCGGCATAAATGAGGCCACCGAAATTAGGCGGTTGAAACGGTCAAATATTCACCTTGATATTCAACGTCTGACGTCAAACCGTAGTCATTGCCAGTAGAAGAAATGAATATCACTGAAAATCCGCAATTATACATAAATATTTTTTGGACATCTTTACACAAATCGACCTAGTCCCACGGTAACCTCAATTAAGGTTTGTGATGTGGGTACCAGGCGACGATATATATAATAGATAGATACATAAAAATACTTAAATACATAGACAGCCATGACCAAGGAACAAATATTTGTGATAAATAAATACACAAATAATGCCCTCGCCGGGATTCGAACCCGGAACCTCCAGCTTCGTAGGCAGGGTCACTACCAACTAGGCTACGGAGGCTGACAAATGACGAGGGTCAAATAGAAAGTTGCCAAGCTTAAAACGTATATTCTGAGCATCATATTATACAAGATCTCCACTAAGTTTTCTTTATCCCACAGCCATGGAGCTGCCAGGAAACGCGCACTCCGACTGGTTCCCTCCCGGCCTGATGATGTCCAGCCACGACCTGGTGTTCGCCATGGAGGTGGTGCGGCGGCACTTCCGCTGGCAGCAGTTCCGGTTCATGGGCCACTCGCTCGGCACGCTGTTAGGTAACGACACTAGACGCTAGTGCTCGCGGGAGCCGCTAGATGGCGCTGTTATGTACTATAACGCGCCGTCGATGTTTTTGAGTGATAACATGTTTATAGGCACTTTTTTACAGGTTTTAAGTGTGCCTACTATATACTTCTACCTGTAAGTAAGTAAATATTCTTTATTGTGCATAATAAAAATACAAATACAGAAAAACATGTATCGATAGGCAACAACAGGCGGTCTTATCGCTTACAAGCAATCTCTTCCAGACAATCTTAGGGTAGCAGGAAATGAAAACGTTAGCAAATAATTATAATCGGGTAGTGCCGATATGAGAACAAATTAAGAATGTGCAATTAGAATGCATACTACCTGTTTACATTCTAGAAGAATATGTTTTATTGTTCCCCCTCTTCCATACAGGCTCTGCATATAGGTCTGTCCGATTTGCCCATGTTGTGCAGGTATTTGTTCAATGTGTCGTGTCACGTGATCAGTCCTACTATTTTCCTCATGAAGCTGCCGGAAAACGGGCATGCTCACTGGTTCCCTCCCGGCCTGATGATGTCCAGCCACGACCTGGTGTTCGCCATGGAGGTGGTGCGGCGCCACTTCCGCTGGCAGCAGTTCCGGTTCATGGGCCACTCGCTCGGCACGCTGTTAGGTAACGACACTAGACGCTAGTGCTCGAGGGAGCCGTTAGATGGCGCTGTTATGTACTATAACGCGCCGTCGATGTTGTTGAGTGATAACATGTTTCACATCACATCATCAGCCTATGTCAGTTCACTGCTGGACGTAGACCTCTCCTATTAACTATGCGTATAGACGCATTAGGAGGTAAATGCCCATAATCGCCACGCTGGGCAAGCGGATTGGCGATCGCAGTAATTTGTCCATTATGACGACGCTGTTGCCCATCATCAATCTTGTAGAATGGTCAGTGGACTTTAATCCCTTAGTCGACTCTTACGACACCCGCAGGAGGAGTTGGGGTGGTGACAAATGTATTCTTTCTTGCTGCCATCACCACACGGCACAATATAACATGTTTATAGGCACTTTTTACGGGTTTTAAGTGTGCCTACTACATACTTCTACCTGTTTACATTCTAGAAGAATATGTTTTGTTGTTTTCTCTTCTTCCACGTAGGCTCTGCACATAGATCTGTCCGTTTTGCCCATGTTGTGCAGGTGTTTGTTCAATTGTGTCCCGTGATCAGTCCTACTATTTTCCTCATGAAGCTGCCGGAAAACGGGCATGCTCACTGGTTCCCTCCCGGCCTGATGATGTCCAGCCACGACCTGGTGTTCGCCATGGAGGTGGTGCGGCGGCACTTCCGCTGGCAGCAGTTCCGGTTCATGGGCCACTCGCTCGGCACGCTGTTAGGTAACGACACTAGACGCTAGTGCTCGAGGGAGCCGCTAGATGGCGCTGTTATGTACTATAATGCGCCGTCGATGTTTTTGAGCGATAGCGCTTGCAAGCTTTATACGTGTGAGGGTTTCGTAGTAAACAAGGAATTCTCATAGTTTCGCCATGCCCGTCTGTCTGTCCACAGCATAGCTCAGTAGCCGTTAGTCAGCATCTGTTTCAGCTTGCTAAATGTCTCCCTTAGTGTGTTTGGAGCCCTTAAGTGCCTACTCGCCTGTAGGTATACTAATTATAGTATTATCATTAGCGCCATCGATGTTTTATAGGCACTTTTTTACAGGTTTTAAGTGTGCCTACTCCTGTCTACTTCTACCTGCTTACATTCTAGAAGAATATGTTTTGTTGTTCCTCCTCTTCCATGCAGGTTCTGCACATGCTAGATGGCGTTGGCTGTTAGTTGCTAGTGCTCGCAGGAGCCGCTAGATGGCGCTGTTATATACTATAAC
Organism: Thaumatotibia leucotreta; assembly: GCA_025490895.1. NCBI lineage: Eukaryota > Metazoa > Arthropoda > Insecta > Lepidoptera > Tortricidae > Thaumatotibia > Thaumatotibia leucotreta. The sequence continues at coordinate 11,852 of JALPQI010001904.1, forward strand.
GCGCCGTCGATGTTTTTGAGTGATAACATGTTTATAAGCACTTTTTTACAGGTTTTAAGTGTGCCTACTATATGTATAATGTGCCCATGAGGAAAGGGAAAAAAATTACAAGCGGATTTCTGACCAAATTTGAAGTTAAAAATGTCATATGAAGTTTTGGATTCAGTCTATTTTAAGAGAAAATTGTTTTTTTTTTTCTTAAAACCGTTTTAGACCGTTACGCTATGATAAACGCATTTTAGGAAACGATTTTGTCACCATGTTGTTTTAGTCTTGTCACACTTAATTGATAGACATCAAATGAATAAAAATATCTTTAATTACCTAGCAAATGTAAAAAAAAACCTTTAAATTGCATTTTTTGCGATAGTTTGATTAATAAAATCCTTTTTTATGGTTTAAGACATTCAAAAAATAAAAATAAAACTTAAATTTTTTTTTTTGCAGAATAGACTAAAACTCATTTAAAATTTTTTGCTTCTTTTAGTCTCAGGAATATGCTGTTAGAATTTTTCCCTTTCCTCGTGGGCACCTTGTATACTTCTACCTTCTATTCTAGAAGACATAGGTCTGTCCGTTTTGCCCATGTTGTGCACTGTGTGTTCAATGTGTTGTGTCCCGTGATCAGCCCTACTAATTTTCCTCATGGAGCTGTCGGAAAACGGGCATGCTCACTGGTTCCCTCCCGGCCTGATGATGTCCAGCCACGACCTGGTGTTCGCCATGGAGGTGGTGCGGCGGCACTTCCGCTGGCAGCAGTTCCGGTTCATGGGCCACTCGCTCGGCACGCTGTTAGGTAACGACACTAGACGCTAGTGCTCGCGGGAGCCGCTAGATGGCGATGTCTTATCGCTTACAAGCAATCTCTTCCAGACAACCTTATGGTAGCAGGAAATTAAAACGTTAGCAAATAATTATAATCGGGTAGTGCCGATATGAGAACAAATTAAGAATGTGCAATTATAATGTGTACTACCTGTTTACATTCTAGAAGAATATGTTTTGTTTTTTCTCCTTTTCCACGCATGCTCTGCACATAGGGCTGTCCGTTTTGCCCATGTTGTGCAGGTGCTTGTTCAATGTCTCGTGTCCCGTGATCAGTCCTACTATTTTCCTCATGAAGCTGCCGGAAAACGGGCATGCTCACTGGTTCCCTCCCGGCCTGATGATGTCCAGCCACGACCTGGTGTTCGCCATGGAGGTGGTGCGGCGGCACTTCCGCTGGCAGCAGTTCCGGTTCATGGGCCACTCGCTCGGCACGCTGTTAGGTAACGACACTAGACGCTAGTGCTCGAGGGAGCCGCTAGATGGCGCTGTTATGTACTATAACGCGCCGTCGATGTTTTTGAGCGATAGCGCTTGCAAGCTTTATACGTGGGAGGGTTTCATAGTTAACAAGGAATCCTTATAGTTTCGCCATGCCCGTCTGTCCCCAGCATAGCTCAGTAGCAGTTAGTCAGCATCTGTTTCAGCTTGCTAAATGTCTCCCTTAGTGTGTTTGGAGCCCTTAAGTGCCTACACCCCTGTATACTATAATGCGCCATCGATGTTTTATAGGCACTTTTTTACAGGTTTTAAGTGTGCCTACTATATACACCTGTTTATATTCTAGAAGAATATGTTTTGTTTTCCTCCTCTTCCATGCAGGCTCTGCACATAGGGCTGTCCGTTTTGCCCATGTTGTGCAGGTTGTTCAATTTGTTGTGTCTCGTGATCAGTTCTACTATTTCCTAGTAGTTCCGGTTCATGGGCCACTCCCTCGGCACGCTGTTTGGTAACGCTAGATGGCGTTGGCTTAGTTGTTAGTGCTTGCGAGAGCCGGTAGATGGTGCTGTTTTGTTCTATAACGCGCCGTCTTTTGAGTGATATGTTTATAGGCACTTTTTTACAGGTTTTAAGCGTGCTTTTGGTAAACAGCGACTGTAGTCAATGGGCGCTTGCTACTTTATAGGTGTCACATGCGCATTGTGGATTAAACGTGAGGATTGACTATAATATGTGATGTGATATTTCAGTTGTCATATCGCTCTCTTTAGATAAAGACACTTTAAGGTGTCATGGTCATTTTTGAGGTGATGTGAATGAATCTACAGCGGCTACAGCGCCAAGGGCAATTATAAAATAAATAAATATCTTGGGCCATTTTACACAAATCAACCTAGTCCCACGGTAAGCTCAATTAAGGCTTGTGATGTGGATACCAGGCGACGATATAATATAATAGATAGATACATATAGATTCTTAAATACATAGACAGCCATGACAGAGGAACAAATATTTGTGATAAATAAATACAACTATCTGATAAAAGATTGATGATGGGCAGCAGCGTCATCATAGTGGACACATTACTGCGAGCGCCAATCCGCTTGCCCAGCGTGGCGATTATGGGCATTTACCTCCTAATGCGTGTATACGCATAGTTAATAGGAGAGGCCTACGTCCAGCAGTGGACTATCATAGGCTGATGATGTATGTATGATGTATTGATTCCAGGTAAACTGTATAACCTGGCGTATCCAGAGAGGATGTCAATGGTGATAGACTTCGATCCCACCCCCGCTTATACCACCATCCGACCTGACCAGTTTGGAGCTTGGTAAGTATTATAGGTACGTTTAGGTAATACACGTTGCTCGCGAGCATTCCGAAAGATTTTAACTACGCATTCTAGACATCAAAATAAACAAAAATTATTATGAGACCTAATGTCAAATTCCACAAAAAAAAAAAATTTTTTTTACTTATTGAATACTTTTTAACATAACAATTTGTTAAAATAAATATTTTAAATGTTTTTTTTAGGGACAGGTTTTTTCGTCAAGTCTATTCGTATTTTTTGAATGTCAGGCAAAAGGTGTAATATTAGAACACATTGTGGTAGCATTGTAATCAAAAAGAAGTTTTATGACGAGTTACGTCGAAAAACTTATTTCGAAAAAAGGTTAATTATCTCTGGAACCAAGCCGAATCCAGGAAATTTTATATAACATTAAATACTCTAAATATACTCACGAATTCAGCATTAAAATCTTTCGGAATGCTCACGAGCACCGTGTATAATCCATAGATAAATTTTATTGCTGGATTTGCATATGTCCTATTGATTCTTAGTTGTCTTATTTAATTGAATAATATAAGGGCCATGGCAAAGAGTAAGGCTTTGTACCATTTGGCATAGAAACTTGGCTGAATATCTGAGCGTTTCAACCGGATAATTTTGGTGGCATAATTTTTCCCGAAGTTTATATTCGTTACAATATGCTACTTTGTCATTTGAAGGAGGCACGGTACCTTATACAAATGACGAAGTATAACATTGAGACCTTAAGAAACTTCGGCAAAAATTATGCCACCAAAATTAGGCGGTTGAAACGCTCAGATATTCACCCTTTAGGTTCATAGGGCCACAACGCATGCAAATTGTTTGATGAAATCGCGAAACGTAACTGAAATCGTAAACTTAACAAGCGTACAATTCTACAAACTTGTAAAATTTTTGTATGGCTATATACAAAATTTTGTAGAATTGTACGATTGTAAAATTTTGTGGTATAGGCCACTGGTTGACGTAACTAAAGACCGAAGAGCTGGCGACTTCCTCGCACAACGCATCAGTATTGCGATATATACAGCGAGAAAATACCGTCAGCATCGATACAATGCCACAACGGCTAATCTTATACTATAAGTATGGATTAGATTCATCATCATCATCATCACATCAGCCGAAAGACGTCCACTGCTGAACATAGGCCTCCCCCAAAGATTGCCACAATGACCGGTCCTGCGCCACCCGCATCCAGTGGACTCCTGCGACCTTCACCAGGTCATCGGTCCACCTTGTGGGGGGCCTACCCACGCTACGTCTTCCGGTACGTGGCCGCCACTCAAGAACCTTCCCGCCCCAACGGCCATCGGTTCTACGCGCAATGTGCTCCGCCCACTGCCACTTCAGTTTAGCGATTCGGAGAGCTATTTCGGTTACTTTGGTTCTGCTGCGGATGGTCTCATTTTTAATCCGATCACGCAGAGAGACTCCTAGCATAGCCCTCTCCATTGCCCTTTGAGTGACTTTGAGCCTTCTTATGAGGCCCATTGTAAGCGGCCACGTTTCAGTACCGTATGTCATCACTGGCAACACACACTGATTAAAGACTTTCGTCTTCAAACACTGCGGAATATTGGACGAAAATATGTGTCGTAGCTTCCCGAACGCTGCCCAACCGAGTCGGATTCGACGATTGACCTCTTTCTCGAAGTTGGACCTACCTAACTGGATAGTTTGTCCTAGGTATATATATTCGTCTACAACTTCGAGTGTAAAGTCTCCGATTATTACGGGAGTTGGTGCTACATGGGAATTTGACATGATTTTCGTCTTATCCATGTTCATCCTAAGACCAACTCGCTCGGAGGCTTTACTGAGGTCAACGAGCATAGTACTCAAGTCCTCCAAGGTCTCAGCCAAGACTACTATATCGTCAGCGAATCGAAGGTGAGTGAGGTACTCGCCGTTTATGTTGATACCCAGCCTTCTCCAGTCCAGAGTCTTAAAGACATCCTCCAGTGCAGCGGTAAACAGCTTAGGGGAGATGACATCTCCTTGCCTAACTCCCCGCTGCAGCAGAATAGGCTTCGAGCTCTGGTCTTGGAGTCGGACTGACATTGTGGCGCTCTCGTACAAACACTTCAACACCTCGATATAGCGGTAGTCGACTTGGCACCGTTGGAGAGACTGTAGTACTGCCCATGTTTCGATCGAATCGAAGGCTTTCTCGTAGTCCACAAACGCTAAACAGAGGGGCAGGTTATATTCTTCGGTCTTCTGTATAACCTGGCGAAGCGTATGGATGTGGTCTACGGTACTAAAGCCTCTTCGGAAACCGGCTTGTTCGGGAGGCTGGAAGTCATCAAGCCTGCGTGCAAGACGATTCGTAATGACTCTTGAAAACAGCTTATAGACATGGCTCAGAAGTGAGATGGGTCGGTAGTTCTTCAATAAAGCGTTGTCACCTTTTTTGAAGAACAGTACCACCACACCTCTGTTCCATGCCTTTGGCGTTCTCCCTTCCAGTAAGACGGAATTGAACAACTTCTGAAGGGCCGTAAGGATCAGTTTACCACCCGCCTTCAGAAGCTCAGCTGTAATTCCGTCCTCCCCAGGCGCCTTGTTATTTTTGAGCTGTTCAAGAGCCATTCTAATCTCGCACAGGCTGATGTCCGGGATGTCTTCTGTATAGTGTCGGGTCAGTCTAGCTCTGAGGTCTTCCGCTAGATCAACTTCGGGTCTGCTAGTTGACGTGTACAGCTGTCCATAAAAACCCTCTATCTCACTCAGCAGCTCAGATCTGGATGTGACGATTCTACCATCCTCAGTCTTTAATTTGGCGAGCTGGCTTTGCCCAACAGACAGATCCCTTGCAAAAACTTTAGAGCCCTTGTTCCGCTCGATGGCTTCTTCTATACACTTGGTACGGAATTGGCGCATATCGCGTTTGAGGGACTTAGAGATCTGTCTGTTGAGCTGCCGGTATAAAGTCGCATCAACTGAGGATTGTAGAACCAGTTCACTCCTTTTTTCCATTAGTTTCTGAGTGGAGTCTGAGAGCTTTCTGGTCTTATTTGTCCGTTGAGCCTTCAAAAACTTAGACCCAGCGCTATGGACAGCTTCCACAAACCCGTCATTGAATACGTCCACATCATCGCCTAGGCAATCGAAACGGTTTTGGAGTTCCAGCTGAAAGCTCTCGGGGTTTTGGAGATGGAGTGCAGGACGGAGCGTAGACTTCATCAGTCGCGAGCGTTCTAACTTAGGACATATATTCAACGTGCCTCTTACCAGGCGGTGATCGCTTCCGGTTTTAACCGTACTGATCACAGAAACATCGTTGAATATATGTCTCTTCGTCGACATGATGAAGTCGATCTCGTTTTTAGTTGCACCGTCGGGACTCATCCAAGTCTATTTTCTGTGCTCGCGTTTCTTAAAGAAGGAGTTCATCATGTAGAGTCCCTCCATCTCCAAGAAACCAGCCAGCAGATGGCCCCGGTGGTTCCGACGTCCAACCCCAAATTGCCCCACCCTCAGCTCGTCACCATCTCTCGTGCCCAGTTTCGCGTTGAAGTCCCCCATAACAACGGTGAAGTAGGTTCTGGAGTTATGCATGGCTTTTGAGATATCATCATACATAGCCTCCTCCTCGTCGTCGGAGTGTGTCGAAGTCGGCGCGTACACCTGTATGACCTTCAGCGAGTATCTCTCAGATACTCTGAGTATAAGGTATGCCACCCTAGCCGACACACTCTCGATCTTCACCACGTTGTTTACGAGGGACTTGTGGACGATGAACCCGACACCTCCCTGGGACTGTTGGTCGCCCTCCCGGAAATAGAGCAAGTTGCCGGACTTTAGGATTATCGTGTCCTCGCCCTCTCTTCGGACTTCTGACAATCCCACAATGTCCCAACGCAACCTGCTCAATCCTTCCTCCAGTTCCACTAACTTTTCGTCGGTCCGCAGTGTACGTGTGTTGTAAGTTGCCAGGGCCAGAGGTCGTCGGTGGTGGTAGCCGGATCTTTGCCGGAGATTCTTAGCACCCCTGACCCCGCTAGCACCCTGGCCGCTACCATAACCAGGGCACCGGGGGTCGCCGGAACCTCGGGGCCGCGGCCTTGTTTGTATCATCATGGGGGGTAATTGCCATAATCGCCACGCTTGGCATGCGGGTTGGCGATCGCAGTGTCTCCACCGCACTTTAGGGATGCTGCTGCCCATCCCCCGGTGGTCTTGGTCGTAGTTTTCAGACATACCCGGGTCATGTGTATGATCAGTAACACTTCAGTCCCTTAGTCGACTCCTACGACACCCACGGGAAGAGTTGGGGTGGTGACAAATGTATTCTAACTGCTGCCGTCACCACACGGCGTAATGGATTAGATTAGTTCGATTTAATTTATAAATTGAAGTTTAAAAAAAAGAACATTAAAAAAACTACTTTAATAATTTAAAAATGTACTGACTTTCTAAGAAAAAGTCTGTGATATCTTTTTTTTATGCAGTCGGACGTATTAAGCCATATAAAAAATACGTAAAAACACTCAAAATAAAACTGTACATTTTATTTTACTTTTTGTTTGATCGTGGTACCTACATGTAGAGTTGTAGACTAACACTAAAATACTACTAAAAAGGTACTAAGTACTTCTAAAATAAATGTTTATTTTTTATTTTCCAGGTACCACTATTACTTTACGAGGTTCTATAAAAAGTATCACATCTACAATTCGCCAAAAGAGAACGCCCCGAAATACACGAGAGAAAAGGTAAGTCATTTTCACTTCAAGGTCACCTTAAAGTGCCGTTGTCCTCAATGCTAAGGACAAATGTAAAATTAGAATAGGTCAATGATATAATAAGTAAAGATATGTTACACCAGCTCTAAAATTGAAGCGCTCAGATTGTGATAATTCTAACAATCGCTCTTAGTCCTACCCAGACCACCGAGAGGTGTGTACCACTGCCGAGTTCTCGCAAATCACATGAACTGCGCCCTATAATGTCATTTTATGTTATACAATAGTGAAAACCACAAAATAAAATGCAAAAATGCCCTTAATATCACACATCATGCGTAATTAAACTGAATTATATATTTTTAACAATTTTACTATTTATTGAAAATAAATTAGGACGCCATTTTGACGATTTTGACTGACTTAGAGAAAAGACAAGTTTATGCTGTTTAAGATCAAGAGTATAACTAAGATAAAACAATGTCTATCAATAACAACCTTAAGAATGCACGCGCGATTATCAAATGCTAGTTGTCTCTTTTTATTTATTAAATACGAGTATATATATTTTGCCATCTCTTTTACGCATTTTGAAATATGAAGATAGGTGTATGTCAACTGTCAATAAATTGTAGGTGTATGATGTGAAGTATTTATTTCGCTCATTTTGTTAGAGTATAACGTATCTTTACTTATTATATCATTGGAATAGGTATGATGACTGGTAGTCAAATCAGCATCTTTTTTCCAACTGTCAAAACGATCACCACTATGGAATTTTATATGAAATACTCAAAAGTGACGTCACGTTTGGGTACTGCCAAATGACCTACCTACTCTTTTAAGTTCTATTCAATTTATTAAATAGAAGTTCTGTGCCTACAAAAATTACTGCAATCTACATCTTAGTAATTTTTTCGTGTATTATGTCCTGTATAATGTTAAATAATTTATTTTTCCCCTCACTAGCTCGTAAAGCGCTCGTTTATCCTTTAATACGAGCGGGTAAAAACGCTTTTTACACACTTGTGAATAAAGTAATTTGACATATCTCTAATTCCTATAGCCCCCTACTGCCTAGTATAAGTGGATCTGTATGACCGTAGTAAACATGCGCAATCGGAGCTCACATGTTAAATTGGTCGTTTCTCATGTGACTTTGTAAGCCATTGGCAATATTTAAATTCCATAAGTAACTCTATTCTACGATACGTTTCGACATTGAGCTTTCAATAGTTTCTTTAAGTTAATTTACATTTGGATGAGATTTGTAATCATATTTCCTCGCGATAGTGAGGGGAAAAAAGTTGTATTACACTTGGCGGCAAAGTTTGTTCAACTCTCGTGCCTTGAGACCTTCGCAATGCTCAAGATTCCAGTTTTTGAACCACACGCTACGCTCGTGGCTCAATTTTGGAATCTTTCGCTAGCTCAGGTCTCAATATTGGCACGACAGTTAAACAACAACTTTGCCCCCTTGTATAATAAATAACTATTAACTAGTCATCTTTCCTATTGGACATTTATGGTCTAATAATATGAAACTACACATTTTTTGGGGTAATTTTTGAGGTCACACGGTGGTCGTGAGCATTGCGAGATATTTTAAGCATGTATTTTAGACATCAAACAAAAGTCAATATAAAAGTAATAAATATTATGTGATTAATGTGAATTGCCACCAGATTTATTTGTTTTCTTTACACTTAACTTTGCCACCTAGGTATCAAATCATAGCAAAAATTCGACGTATGTTTTTTTTTACCAGATTTATTTTATTCGGAAAACCAACAGCTAAAATTACTAAGACTCTTACTAAGACTAGGTTATAGGTACAGATTAGTTATCAAACAAGACAAAGGTTTCCACAGATATGGTACATAGATAAACACACAGCAGATTTTGACTTTTGACTCTGACTTTTGATAAAGCATAAAAGCAAAGATTGGTTTAAGCGTTTAATTATTTTTTGATTTTCCGGCAAAATGAGATTAAAACACATTGTGGTAGCATTGTGATAAAAGTAAAATTTTATGACGATAAAAGTATAATTGTCGTTACGAAGCAGACTGAAATTACTTAAGGTTTTTTTAACTTCGCGCTAATTGGGTAACCCAAAAAGTTAAAATGGCCATAAATGATCATATAGTCCACAGAATTTAATGCTTTTTTCTCTATTTTTACTCCTTGCTAGCTTCTAGCTTCAGGGTGAATATCTCAGCGTTTCAACCGCCTAATTTTGGTGGCATCATTTTTGCCGAAGTTTCTATTTGTTACAATGTGCTACTTTGTCATTTGAAGGAGGCACGGTACCTTTTACAAATGACGAAGTATAACATTGAGACGTTTTGAAACTTCGGCAAAAATTATGCCACAAAAATTAGGTGGTTGAAACGCTCGGATTCACCCTTCAACAGCAAGTTGTATTGGCTATGTAAAGTTTTCCGAAGGTATAAACATTCTATTTTTCCCTGATAGCCGTCGTCTTAAGGTTCAAGGAAATACTTACGGCTCTTTTATTTTTATTTCTTTTAAATTGTTAATAATCTTTTTTTAAGTCAGTGAGATGACATTTGTGAAGTTTTATGGATGAACAGAGTGTAATGCTTTTGTCCGCAACAAGTACAATGAAACAGAAAAAATAAATGACACGAGTGACATTGACGTTGACATTTTTTTTTTCTATTTAATTGTACTGTTTGCTGTCGAACTGTATTAGGCCCCATTCATCCATAAAACTGTTGTTAACAAATTATTGGACATAAAAATAAAAGACCGCATTTTCTTGAACCTTAAGACGACAGCTATCAGGGAAAAATATAATATTGATACCTTCAGAAAACTTTACATAGCCAATTCGCCAATGACGAAGTAGTTTATTTTCCTTTTTCGATGGACTTTTTGAATGTTTTTGGGCGTTGGGCTTTAACCACGTGACTGTGACATTGACAGGCACTGTCAATGCTGGAGCACAACCGTGGGCTGACAGGTGCCGTCGCGAGCATGGTGCTTGACAGAATATCCGAGCCTGCGGGGGAGGGGCTTGTCAGGTGAGCTGACAGCTGTCATATTGTAGGAGCATTCCATGAAAACGTGTCGTAAGCGACACTGTCTTTTCAATACTTTTGAAAAATTAAATTAGTAAGCCGAGTTACAGTATAATAATAACATATCAAGGCTTTAAGATTGACAGTGTTTCCGACCAGCAGTGTTATTCACTAAGGAAACCGCCTTGCTGTCAGCGCTGTGTCAGTGCTGCGGCAGCGTCGAGCCTAAAAATGGTATTCACTAATGTACTTTAAACGACACTAGTGCTCGGCGACGAATGCGGCGTGAGCTGGAACTACATGCGTCGAGAGTTTGACGTTTAATGTATGAACTTCGTATTCTCTAACGAAAAACAGCGACGAACTCGCCCACAACCTCGCTCATAGCCTCGATTCCTAATGTCAAATCAAACAGCTAGGATTTTAGACAAGGCTGTCTCGACATCGAGCTCGTTGACGAACGCAGCGTCGAATGTGTCAATAAGAGAATAGCATAGCTGCTAACATATTTTATTAGGGTAGCTACCATAGCGACACGTAAGCGACAAAAAGTAGATGTCTTCATGGAATGCTCCTGTAAACAACACATTTTTTTTATACCACGTCGGTGGCAAACAAGCATACGGCCCGCCTGATGGAAAGCAGTCACCGTAGCCTATGGGCGCCTGCAACTGGGGTTGCAGGCGCCCATAGGTTGACAAGTTGCCAATGGCTAGCGCTTCATCGTCAATAGTAAGCGAAAGGCAGCTAACTGTCTTTGTCACACTAGTATGAAAGAGTGACAGAGAGGGAAAACTACGATACGCTACTAAGCGCTAGCGATTGGCAACTTGGCTAAGCATCCAGGGGTGTCACATGCGCGTTGCCGACACAATAAGAACTTGTACACTCCTCTTTTGAAGAACCCCATACTGTAGTCCATCGACAAAACCTCGGCAGGGAGCTCATTCCACAGACGGACCGTCCGCGGGAGGAAGTTCCTCTGAAACCGCACGGTGCGCGACCATTTAGGTTGCAAGGTGTGAGGATGAGCGCCCAGTCGGTGGCGAGCGGTGCGATGATGAAAAGTGGACGTTGGCATCATGTCGAACAGTTCTTCAGAGCACAACCCATTCTACAGACGATAGAACACACATAAGGAGGCGAAGTCTCTCCTTAGACTTAGGGGTTCAATACCGCCTGTGAGTCTGGGATCGTAAACAACACATTTAGGGTGCGGCTCCAATGACGCAAAGCGGAGCGGAGCTGTGCAAAATTGACCAATAACATTCTTAAAATTCGAATTCGGAACACTGTGATGCGGTCTCATTGGCCGGCTCCGCTCCGCTCCGCGTGAGTGGAGCCGCACCCTAAAGCTACGAACAAATAAAAAACATGGAAGCCGCACGCCATGCTAAATTGCCTTTCAAAAACGGTCCAGAATTTTAGTAGACAAGTGTCACATCTTCAATGCATCACGGTAATGAGTTTCAATATCAACCTATAAAAACTTAAACCGCTATTTAATAGTTATTTATTATAATAGGGGGCAAAGTTGTTGTTTAACTGTCGTGCCAATATTAGGACCTGAGATAGCGAAAGATTCCAAAATTAGGCCACGAGCGTAGCGAGTGGTTCAAAAACTGGAATCTAGAGCATTGCGAAGGTCTCAATTGGCACGAGAGTTGAACAAACTTTGCCGCCAAGTGTAATACAACTTTTTTCCCCTCAGTATCGCGAGTAAATATGATTACAAATCTCATCCAAATGAACATTAACTTAAAGAAACCATTTAAAACTCAGTGTCGAAACGTATCGTAGAGTAGAGTACCTCCTGGTACTTAAATAATAGCCAATGGCTTATGGTGACTTTCACCAATGAAAATTGACCCGTTTAACATGTGAGCTCCGATTGCGCATGTTTACTACGGTCATACGGATCCACTTATACTAGGTAATAGTGGGCCATAGGAATTAGAGCATAGTCAATTTACTTTACCCACATGTTGATAAAAAGAGTTTTTACCCGCTCGTATTAAAGGATAAACGAGCGCTTTACGAGCTAGTGAGGGGAAAAAATAATTGTGATTGGTCCGTCAAAGTTTTGATTGGCTATATTCTACAAACATTTGTAAAAGATGTTGCGCCGAAATATGCGCAGTGTTAAGAAAAGCGCTATGTCCTGCCCATCTTGACAATTGAACAATTGTTTTTGGGAGCATTATTGAGCTGGCGTTAGACATCCATGTTATATATGGTCGCAGCACTAAAGTGAAACCCCATATTTGTTTGTTTAATTTGGAAATTCTGTGTGTTCTTTACCCTTCGTGTTTTTACACGTGCGTCGCGTTTTATAAAGTTACATTTTACAATTTTGCTGTTTGCCTCTCTTTATAGCCAATATGTGCGTGCGTTAGAGAGGCAAACAGCGAAATTGTAAAATGTAACTCCTCGTAAGGCCCATTCTATTTTTAGGACAAGTAAAATAATAACCCAGTGTCCTAAAAAAAGTACATTTTATTTTTTATTTTGGGACCTACAAAATAAAATTCATATTTCTTTGAAAAATATGACGTCATGGGCCGTTATGAGTAAATTTTGTTGTCCTAAAAATAGGACGTTGGCTCTTCCGAGGTTATGAAAACGCGACCCTTATGGTCTCGTCGGCAGATCAGAGCTGGCTCACGCCAGCATCACGCTAAGATGAGACCATTCCATGGCGTTCTTTATTACCTGTAACTCTTAAGTATGTTAATCTTTTTCAAAAACCCCCTTTTTAGGGTTCCGTAGCCAAAATGGCAAAAACGGAACCCTTATAGATTCGCCATGTCCGTCTGTCCTCAGCATAGCTCAGTGCCCGTTAATACTAGAAATCTGCAATTTGGTACAGGTATACATAGGTATAGGTATAATCATGCCAACAAAGTGATTCAATAAAAACTAGAAAAAAAAAATTTTTTCGGGTACCTACCTCCCCAACTGGTGAAGTAGAGATGATTTTTTTTATTTGTTGTGATCATATAGTGTGGGATATCATTAAATAGGTCTATTAAAAAGAATAAGGGTCTTAAGATAGTTTTTTTGTAAAGTCAATATTTTCTGATATAATCGCTCCAGAAGAAATAAAGAATTGTGTCCCTTCCCTCTAACTTTTGATCGTAGATCCAAATAATATGAAAAAACTCACAAATAGTGGGCTTATAGAATACTTTACAATTAAACTATTTCAAACATAATCGGCCCAGCCGTTTTTGAATAACTACGGAACCCTACACTGAGCATGGCCCTACATGCTCTTAGCCGGTTTTTTAACTAACGATAACATTTTTTTCCACAGATTCATCTACGACCAGCGCGCCAAATCAGTAGTATTCCCGCCTCACACCTCAGAACATATACAAAAGCTATACACCAACCTACCCACCCCTACTCTCACTATAATCGCCACAGAGTCTTTAGAAAGAGGCGCCTATAACGCGACACCGTTCGCTCTAGACGAAAGTTTCTACCCTCATAGGAATTACAAAGTGGTTATTGTGGATGGGAGACATGACGTGCATGTTATGTATCCGGAACGAATGTCGGAGGTTGTCGAACGGTTTCTGTTGTATGGAGTGGATTCGTTGGATAGGAAAGCTAAGTTATGATTGGTTGTGGGGTTTTTAGGTAATTTCGTGATGGGTATTTCTGTCTAAGAATGTACGAAGTTTGTTGTAAGAAGTTTGACAGTCAAGTGCAAAAATAAGTATCGAAAGATTCCGCTCGCAAATATGTTACGACGTTCTTATTACACAGAATTAGAGTGCACTGGGACATATTTTTGAACATTTTTGTTTACAGTCGACGTTAAAGATATCATTACGGATTACGTACCAAAAATATATTTACACGACTCTATTCCGTTGACGTTAAGGTCGTGTAAATATATTTTTGGCACTCAAACTGTAATAATATTTTTGACATTCCGATGTCGGATGATGACGAAGGTTTAGTAGATACGTAAAGGTTATAGTATTTTTAATAGGGTAATAAATGAAGTTAAATGTGTGGGTGTATGTATATTTTATACAGTCTGTTTTTTATGAAACTTACTTTTGTGATTTTACCTATGTCTCAAAGAAATAGTGTTTTATACTGGGTACCTGGGTTGTAGAGCCGAAGTGAACAAGGTACTAGGGACGGTTACACTTATAGTTGGAAAATTCTAAGAATTAACTTTTGACGTTATAGATTAAACCTTATTAACATGAGGGTAAGGCAAACCGATTGTCTTAACGTCATATATATAAGGCTCATATCTCAAGTGTCAAAAGTGAATTCTTAGAAATTTCCAACTATAGCAACTTTCACTATGGTGGCAACCAAGAAATAGCGAAATAAAAACTTCTTGAAATAAAACTATGAAAAGTTGAAAACGGATAAACTCGCTTAAGTATATTAATTAACTTTTCATCACATTTGCTGTCTAAGCGCGCCATTGCTTGCATGCGTAGCGGGAGTAATAGAAAAGTGATGAATGAATGAATAGAATTGTCAGTACGTCATTTAATAATATTTTGTCTTAAAACTATTTTTTTGTCGGCAAGTGTGATGAAAAACATTGTATGCATCGGTCGGTCGGTAAGCAGAATACTAACTCGAGTCATTAACAGCTAACACTCTCGTTAGTAATTCCGTACTTACCTCCCTTGATGCACAATGTACTATTAACTTCATTCCGACGTTTCGAACACTTTACAAGGTTCGTGGTCTGCGGGCGAACATAGTTTTATTTCATGAGTAATCCTCGCGGTAACCGAAGAAAATATTAAAAACTTCTTATTAATTATACCATCAATTAATGCTCAATGAGGGTTTTCGACATTTTTTCTGCCACCAGGCGGCGCTAGAGTAGGCGTCTGGTCCACACAGCTGTCAGATTCATACTGTTCATAGGCACCTGGACCTACAATATTGAAATTCTATTTTATTTGGAAGACTATTGATTTTGTAGTGGATTACGACTAATACACGGTCGTCGAACTGAAGACTGAGCTATAAAACAGGCGTGCAAAGTCACTGGTATTAAAAATAATTACTATAACTTTGTTAATTTCATGGGAATTGACTTTGAACTATTTTTTTATTTATTTTAGAAAACAATATTCGTAAAGTAATGGTTTTCACTTTCAGAATAAATAAACCTATAAATATATAGAAAAATAAATGCGCTTATTTATTTTGACAATTCGTCAAAACTCCCGCTCAGTGCTGCCATCTCATCTCCCCATAGCGGCAGAAAAAGTATCAAAAACCCTCATTAACTCATTCTTAATTTTTGTTGCCCTCGTACCCTGTTTATGCCTACTCCAAATGTCATCCTGCATTATTTTGTGTGTGTAATGTATTAGCATTTTTTACCAAATTGCATTGTATTTTTTATTCCGTTAATTTTTTTTACATTCCATTACTAAAAATGGCGTAGTCATTGTAGTACATAGCCTAATACAATATAAGAGAGGAAAGCATAAAATTATAATTATTATACCATATTTTATATTTATTTGAAATGGGATTTAAGGTTTAAAGTGAAAGATCTTGTTGTCTACGAATTGTTTCTAAATGGTGGAAGAAATAAATTTATTATTTTGTTACATTGGACTTTTATTTTCATTTCAAAAATAGAATAGCCGCGTGCTGACGGCGGTAAGAGGGTGAATCAACTTTTTCCTGTCTGTTAACCTCGTCCTGCCCAATGTGACTTATAAAGGACATATTCGATTGTTTAGAACAAAAGAAAAGCGACTATATTTTCAAACTCATTAGGTTTAAATTTCAATAGCTCAAACTTAGTATACGAGAGGACGAGGTTATTGCCACGGTTACGGTCGTCTGAGTCACGCTGGTTGTATGCAAAATTATGACACTTAAATTATGCAAACATGCATGTTGTACATGTTTGTAGGTGGCCCAGGTGGTGGAACGTACTTACCAACACCAGAAAAATGCATGTTTGCATAGTTCAAATAGCATAATTTTGCTTAAAACTAGCGTGACTCAGGCGACCGTAACCACGGCAATAACATACAGAAAAAAGTTGATTCACCCAATACATTTGTCACCAAACCAACACTTCTCGTGGGTGACGTAAGAGTCGACTAAAGGATTGAATTGTCACTGACCATTTATTAAATATTGTCGATGGGCAGCAGCGTCATTATAGTGGACACACTACTGCGATCGCCTACCCGCTTGCCCAGCGTGGCGATTATTTATAATATTCTTTTGCCAAAAATACCTCTTTTTAAATGATATTTTATTGGTTAATTATTTGGCTAAGATAATAAATTGTCAAATGTGCGTGCCCATTGAGGGTCCACGTTGGAATTTTGAGCTTTTGAATGTGTCAGTCTTTAGTAAAAGTTCTCAAACATTTGTAAATTCAACCTCTAATTTGTAAAAGTCGGCACTCAAAAGTTACATTCGGTTAAAGGTGGACCCTCAGTCGTGACTGTCAGGTATCCATATTTAATAATCCACGTCAAATTTACAACTGCTATAAATGACTACTTTTAGTAAAAGATTTGTAAAACTAATTTCATTCATTGTGGCTCAATACAATGATTCAAGTACTTTTACTAACTCCAAGTCACACCTATATTTTAAATGATACTTTTGTTCTGTCTTAACCCATTCATTGCTGACGCCCCATATTTTTAATTATCACGCAGCGCCGCCGCCTTCTACGCGACGACGCGAATTCGCGTCCACGGCATCACGTTAACATTTCAATGGACGCGAATTCGCGTCCACGGCATTAGGTTATATTATCACACTTCAAGGACGCGAATTCGCGTCTGCGGCATTAGGTTATTTCACACTTGAAGGACGCTAATTCGCGTCCTCGGCATCTTGTTTATGCATACACAGGACGCGAATTCGCGTCTTCGGCATCCGAGATAAGAATTATGAAAATTACTAATGCATTAAATCCAGAAACCAGCGACGGTATAATATTATCCTCCATAAATAAAATAACATTTTGGTATCAGCTTTTAAGTACAGTGGATTTCTAGCAAAAAAAAAGAAATAACTAGAGGACGCGAATTTGCGTCCTCGGCATCACGTTTACGCATACATAGGACGCGAATTCGCGTCTTCGGCATTGAATGGGTTAATGTCAACTTATTGCGATCAATTGAGGGACCACATGTTGCATGCTTTTTTTTCTTATAGAGTTAGCAGAAAAGGGTCACAATTATTGAAATTAGTTTTACAAATATTTTACTAAAAGTAGTCATTTATAGCAGTTGTAAATTTGAAGTGGATTATTAAATATGGATACCTGACAGTCACGACTGAGGATCCACCTTTAACCGAATGTAACTTTTGAGTGCCGACTTTTACAAATTAGAGGTTGAATTTACAAATGTTTGAGAACTTTTACTAAAGACTGACACATTCAAAAGCTCAAAATTCCAACGTGGGCCCTCAATGGGCACGCACATAATTGTCAAAGATGTTTTTGTAGAAAAAGGATTTGCCGAAACATAATTTTGCCAGTAGTTGGTTGCCAAGTGTATATTTGTTAAACAATTATTGGTCAAATGGCAGGATACCCAGCGGGGTTGACGGCTGTAGCCGTCGTTGGCGGCCGTGGCAAAACTTTAGAAAACCGAAGTTACCTAAATGATTTAGTTTCCGTTACAACTTGAGTAATAGTACATTGTGCATCAAGGGAGGTAAGTATTCCGCTTACCGACCGTAATGCATACAATATTTTTCATCACACTTGCCGACCAAAAAATTCATTTTAAGACAAAATATTATTGAATGACGTCTTGACATTTCTATTACTCCCTAGGGAATTTCACTCTTCTATTCATCCCGCTACGCAAGCAAGTAATGGCGTGCTTAGACAGCAAGTGTGATAAAAATCATGTAAAAGGGTTAAAAATAAAAACCCGTGTTTAAATGCAATAATTTAATATTAATTATCATTTCCATTAATCAAATACAATTATTTCGATCACAGTACTTCGTTATCATCACAATCACAATTTAAAAGCATTAGTTGAATAATCATTTTAGTTAAATTAATAATCTAAGTTATAGGTACTCTTAAGAGTATGATAGCATTAACTAAAGAAACTTATGGGTGAATCAACTTTCTTCTGTCTGTTATTGCCATGGTTACGGTCGCCTGAATCACGCAGGTTTTATGCAAAATTATGCTACTTAAATTAGGCGAACATGCAAGTTGTGCATGTCTGTAGGTGGCCCATGAAGGAAAGGGATTATTAACACCAGAAAAATGTATGTTTGCATAGTTTAAATAGCATAATTTTTCATAAAACCAGCGTGACTCAGGCGACCGCAACCATGGCAATAACAGACAGAAAAAAGTTGATTCACCCTTATAGACTACGCATGGATGGGTGACCCTTTTAACACGTTCGCGTCCGGTACTGTTTCACTAAGTGCTTATACTATGCCGATTGAAATTATCTGATAGAACTCCTATGCCAGTGACACGCATGTGTGACCAAACAGATTGTACTCCTATGCCGGAGACACAGCACTTGTGTCAAAAACGTTCGTATATCAATGCCACTGGCGTGAGAACTTGATTAATGCTAGTGGCATAAGAATAAGATTACTTTGATCACAATGATCACGTATGTGAAACTCGGGCATGACCGAGAGCCCTAGTATATATGTCAATTATGTCATACTGAGCAACTTTTAGTATGGGACGAACACCGAAATCGCGAAAAAAACATAAATAGGTCACGTGATCTTGCCATTTTGTATGGGAAAGTGACTTTTTTCGAGATATCGGCGTTGATCTCATACTAAAAGTTGTTCAGTATGACTTAGAAAACACCATTGTATAAGTTACGATTCTTCGTATACTGATGAAATGATGAAATCGGCCAATTGAAAAACCTGTAGAAACGGAATTTATTTTTTCCGCTACATTTATATTGAATATTATATTATTTATATTAATCGATGCTTTGAAGCTTAGTTTAATTTAGTTACAACATAAACGCTTAATATAAGATTCAAATCATGCATAAACATAAAAGCCTGCTTAAAATGCTTACACAGAAAAATATATCATGTTTCGCGTTATTATGTGAACTCAAGGCTTCACGTTTCAAGTTGACGATAATACCAAGATTGTTCTCTGAAATTGCGTGATTAGATTATAAAATAATAAAAGTTATTAGGTGGGTGAATCAACTTTTTTCTGTCTGTTATTGCCATGGTTACGGTCGCCTGAGTCACGGTGGTTTTATGCAAAATTATGCTACTTAAACTATGCAAATGTGCTTGTATTCCCACACGTACTAAGAAATTCGGCATTTCCTTCATATGCTTATTAAAAAGAGGAATTCTTTATCGGCACATGTGTTTCCGCATACCTATAAGTTGGGACCCTTTAAAAGAAGCGTGAAGAAGCATCTAGCGGGCCAGCAAGGCGGTGGCAACTGACAGGTTACTGATTGTCTCCTGTTCGTTGCCGCCGCGATTTGGGCTCTACTTTTCACTTAGGTACGATCAGGTGGAGTGGAGCCACTTTGTTGTGCCAACATAAAAAAAAAATTGTACATGGCTCATTAAGGAAAGAGCTTATTAACATCAGAAAAATGCATGCTTGCATAGTTTAAGTAGCATAACTCTGCATAAAACCAGCGTGACTCAGGCGACCGTAACCATGGCAATAACAGACAGAAAAAAGTTAATTCACACAGGTTTTTTTTTGTTTTCTAATTCTCTTTTAATTGTCTGTCGAGTAGACAGTTACTCGCTTATAAAATCGTGTAAAATTATCGCCACAATCTCAAGATTCCGTGAAATCAAAGTAAACAATTAAGCATCTTCGTCATTTCCACTATCATTTGAAACCTCCCCGTCCCCAATAAAAAGCTCCTCAGCCATCGGCATTTTCACATTATTAACTTGCAACATCGAAGCCATAGCCATTCCCGTCCCAAAACTATACTCTATGGCCTTCAAACTTTCATCTACAATGTCTATAGATACCCGTTTGACAGGATGATTTTTTTTCCTGGCAACCCTGTGTCTCCTTATATCTTTTAACAACGCCATCTGTTGTTGATGATCGAAATCGCTTTCCGAAGATGAAGGCGATAGTTCTAGATCTTTTTTCGTGAATCTTATTTGATTCGCAGCTTGATTTATCGTTTTATTGGCAGCTTTATTGATCGTTTTATTGAAGGCTTCGCTTATGGATCCTTCTGATTCTTTATCGGAAGAGAAACTGGATTCTGCTTTAGTTTTATTCCATTTAGTTAGTATTATTTCTTTATTCTTACTAGAAATGCTTATTAATTTACTTTTAGCGCTTAGTTTAGCGTTAGCTTCTAAAGTATCTTTAATTTCAGATTCGCTTTCATATTTATTTACATTCAACCTATATTTCCTTTTACGTTTCGCCTTAGAACCTATTGTATAATTTTTGAACAGTCTATCTTTATGACTGTCTTTTATAAGTTTCCTTATATATCCTTTCTTTTCTGAATATTCCTCCATTTTGATTTGCCTTGGAAATTCAGGGACGTCTTTTAGTTCCGGCATAGTTTTGACTAGAGCCTGCCTCTCCCTTTCTCTCATAACGTCCTCCCTTTTCACCAGTTTTCTCTTAAGCTCGTGCAGCATAAACTTCGTTGCTTCTTTCTCTCTCTTCCCTGGCGCTGTTGTTACATCAGCTACATCTTCTTTTTCATTATCATCATCCGTTTTGAGCAAATAGAATACCTCATCTTTAACTTCAACTGGTTTATCTTCTATTTTAAGAATTACTTCTTCTTCCGATTCGCTTTCCTTCTTTCTTACTTCTTCCAACGTGAATTTCCTTTGTAGCTTTTTAAGTCTGATCTGTGAGCCTTGTACAGTTGATAAGCACTTAGTTAATTCATCGATTAGATTATCGATATCATCATTAAGGACATCTAAATCTAGCTCCTGATCGTTTATAGCGCAGGAATCCAAGAACATGTCTAAATTAGTACATTTCTCAAGTGCCATTTTCAATTCTAGGCAAGTCCTAGCGACTCCGCTGTGAACCTCAGAGTATAGCCACCTATCGTTGACAGGAAAGCTTTTCCTTTCAACATCTTTAGTACCATAATTTTTGAATATTCTATACATTCGATCAAGAGCTTCGTAGTTTTCAACGAATTCGTCTAGCAGATGTTGTAGTAGCACTGTATGTATCCAATGGAGCCGTTCGTTGTGATTTTTATAGACGCTTTGCGTGTATGAAGGCTGGGTGAAGTGTGCCATAGCGACGTGCTTTAGAAAAGTTGATTGCACTACTAGGAAGGCGTGGTGGATTTTCTGGAATAAAAATAATATAAGTGTTTTTTTCTTCAGAAAGTATAATTTTTATGATCATGGAGATAACGTCCACAGGCGATCACGGCACGATATTAGATATAAGCAAATTGAAAACACTCCGAAAATTAGTTAGTAAAGAAGAATTTTAATTCGTGAAATTGAATTGATTTATACACTTATATATTTTATAGAGGGCTCCTAATAGTAGTTTATGCAACTGTACGTAATGAGGGGCATTACAACTCGAGTGTGGGTTTACGAAACGAACCGAAGGTGAGTTTCATAATAGCATCACACGAGTGTTGTAATGCCCGATTACGTAGGTATAGTTACATACACTACTTTATCTACACACATATCATAAGTGCTCTAAGATGCGTTCAGAAACAAAGCCTTCTACTTGGCTTTCGACTTTTGCGGCAACAGGTTGTTAGTTGCGGTCATAGCTGCATTGACTATGTCCGGCGGAGTGCTAATATCGTTATCCGAGTCACTGCCACTCATTATCAAGTAATTATCACAAAGTATTCACAATTTTTCATAATTTTTCACTTGTAGTAGTAATTAAACCAACAAACAAAAGAGAGCTCGGAATGGCAGCGATTTGAATCTGTCATTTTTTTAATCATAGACAATCGAGCGATGTCCCTATTCTTGTGTCACTCGATATGAAAATATCGTTCGATTGTAACTAAAAAACATACTGAATTAACATTTTGTGTTGATGACTGGCTGAATATCTATAGATACCAGAATAGACACCCCACTAGAATCTGACAGCTGTTCCAAATTTAAAACTCATAACCTCTGGAAAAATCGTATGTAATGTTAACTTTATGTATGTGCCAAGTTCTGATGGTGGATAATGCTGGTCATTGTCTATTGTTTCTAGCACTTAACGATATTTGTGTAGATATAGTACATTACTACCGAGGCCGGGAAGTGACTGGTTGCCGGCCGAATATATGTAGGCGGATAGTATTCGGACGGCAACCCGTCACTTCATGGCCGAGGTATGTATAATGCTTTTCTCAAACATGCAATGAAATGAAACAAAAAAATGTATCTTCTTTCTAAGAAATTATAAGTCAACTACTTAACTAAGTCTTTGAAACACAACAAAAGTCAAATACGACAACGACACCTCATTTTTTTTTTAAGATTGACCTGTTTGAAAGTTGCAAATTTTTACTTTTAAAAAGCGGTATTAGACGACGCGGTCGGTTGGGTCCAATTAATCGCATGCGGTGATCGGGGCCGACGGATCGCGCCGTATATTACTGCTTTTTAAATATTATTTTGAGTAGTCATTGCACATTTATTTTAAATTATATAATTTAAATACCTAATTATAACTGCAAAAATTTGCCAATCATTTTTTTTATACTAATATTACTTACAGATAATTATTGGCTAAAAGCCAAGATGCCAGGTCACCACCCTATGTCAAATGAAAATTAAAAAAACCGGCTAAGTGCGAGTCGGACTCGCGCGCGAAGGGTTCCGTACCATTATCAATTTATTATTAGAAAAATTCAGTTAAATCAACCTACCTCAAAAACTATAAGAGATAATTTAATCAAACCAAAAATCGTTGATAGAGTTTATTAATGTGCATAACATATATTTTTTTTAGAATTTTATATCGCGTAGTTTAAAAAATAGAGGGGGGGGGACACATTTTGAGACTTTGAGAGCTGATATCTCGAAAACGATTCGCTTAAATAAAAATGAGATTAATAAACCTTCATATCATTTTCAAAGTCCTTTCTATTAATACCCCACACGCTTATATACAACTAAAAAAAATTTTTTATCCCTCAGTTACATGTATGGAGGGCCCCCACCCCAATGGTTTTTTTTACAATTTTGAATCATAATCCTGTAGCGGTTCATACAACACATATCCTTGCCAAATTTCGTTACTGTAGCATTTATAGTTTCCGAGTAAATTGGCTGTGACAGACGGACAGACGGACATGACGAATCTATAAGGGTTCCGTTTTTGCCATTTTGGCTACGGAACCCTAAAAAGAGGCACTTGCCGGCCTAGGCCGGCAACGTGGTACTTCCCGGCCACTTTTTAGGCACGTAACTACAACATTTCATTGCATGTTTGAGAAAAATAATATTAAATATAAAACAAGTTCTATTTAAAGTTTCTGTTGCAAAACAATTTAAGACTGAGTTACTTCGTATTCGTAGCATCGGCGCGTAGCCTAGCAACGAGGCCTAGCGAAACCTAAAGCACACAAAATACCTGCACGTTATCAGTGGAGTCCAGTAGCTAGGCCCAAACCGTCTCATGGCGGGGCCTAAAGTGTCAGTCAAGTCACAATGCCTGCAGTGTCGATCCAATAGAGCTATAATAAGGAACTGTTCAATACCTGCACAGGGTCGGTAGAGTCCGGCAGCGAGGCCCACGCCAAGTCGTCCCGCAGCCACGGCGCGTTGCCGAGCAACGCCGCCGAGGCCCGCGACAGGAGCGTCGCGAGGGAGGCCTGTTGACGTCGGAGGAGCTCATGTGTCGATTGAAGGGGTTGGGATACTGTGCCTCTGGAATTAATAATAAATATATTAAGATCGGACTATACCGGGTGTCCAAAAAATTTTTTGATAGAATGTGTTGGTAAAAGGTATCTTTCTTTCTATAGCAAGCAATACTGCATTCATAGATTTTGTATGACGTTGCTATTTTAGAGGTATGAACGGCATTCTTGCAATTTTAATTATTAATTTTAGTCATTTTACCCTATTCATTTCTTTTGAGATATTATGTTACTTTAGAAGAATCATTTTTTAGGTGCATGGTCTCGATTGACAGCATAAAAATAGGAGGTGTTTAAATTATAAATTATACTTATATTGTTGTTTTCGCAATACGTTTAGGAGGTGTTTAATTTTTCATATTTGAGTGGGTTCAATTCTCAGACGAGTTGAGTAATTTTTAGAAAGTCTGTGAATGCAAAATTACAAACTTTTAAAAATAACATAAAGTCTTATTTCGGGTAAATACCCTATCTACAACCTTAATTAATGCATGTACTTTATGTAATGTAGTAACTAAGTTCTCGTGGAAGTGATGTATATCTTAAATGAGAATAAAATGTCTTTAAACCTATCTACGACATTCAAGGTATTTTCCCTTCATGTCCCATATTTTTGGGGCACGCTTGAGCACACCTCGCTAGGGCCAGGTATCGCCGCATGGCGTCGAGCGGAGCGGGTAGCGGAGCGGGCGCGGTAGCGGAGGAACTCACAGCGTGTTGTGTACAGCCACGTCTCTCACGCACGCTTGCGCCCGCCTCGCTAGGGCCAGGTATCGCCGCATGGCGTCGAGCGGAGCGGAGCGGAACTCACAGCGTGTTGTGTACAGCAACGTCTCTCACGCACGCTTGCGCCCGCCTCGCTAGGGCCAGGTATCGCCGCATGGCGTCGAGCAGAGCGGGTAGCGGAGCGGAGCGGAAACTCACAGCGTGTTGTGTACAGCCACGTCTCTCACGCACGCTTGCGCCCGCCTCGCTAGGGCCAGGTATCGCCGCATGGCGTCGAGCGGAGCGGGTAGCGGAGCGGAGCGGAACTCACAGCGTGTTGTGTACAGCCACGTCTCTCACGCACGCTTGCGCCCGCCTCGCTAGGGCCAGGTATCGCCGCATGGCGTCGAGCGGAGCGGGTAGCGGAGCGGAGCGGAACTCACAGCGTGTTGTGTACAGTCACGTCTCTCACGCACGCTTGCGCCCGCCTCGCTAGGGCCAGGTATCGCCGCATGGCGTCGAGCGGAGCGGGTAGCGGAGCGGAGCGGAACTCACAGCGTGTTGTGTACAGCCACGTCTCTCACGCACGCTTGCGCCCGCCTCGCTAGGGCCAGGTATCGCCGCATGGCGTCGAGCGGAGCGGGTAGCGGAGCGGAGCGGAACTCACAGCGTGTTGTGTAGAGCCACGTCTCTCACGCACGCTTGCGCCCGCCTCGCTAGGGCCAGGTATCGCCGCATGGCGTCGAGCGGAGCGGGTAGCGGAGCGGAGCGGAACTCACAGCGTGTTGTGTACAGCCACGTCTCTCACGCACGCTTGCGCCCGCCTCGCTAGGGCCAGGTATCGCCGCATGGCGTCGAGCGGAGCGGGTAGCGGAGCGGAGCGGAACTCACAGCGTGTTGTGTACAGCAACGTCTCTCACGCACGCTTGCGCCCGCCTCGCTAGGGCCAGGTATCGCCGCATGGCGTCGAGCGGAGCGGGTAGCGGAGCGGAGCGGAACTCACAGCGTGTTGTGTACAGCCACGTCTCTCACGCACGCTTGCGCCCGCCTCGCTAGGGCCAGGTATCGCCGCATGGCGTCGAGCGGAGCGGGTAGCGGAGCGGAGCGGAACTCACAGCGTGTTGTGTACAGCAACGTCTCTCACGCACGCTTGCGCCCGCCTCGCTAGGGCCAGGTATCGCCGCATGGCGTCGAGCAGAGCGGGCAGGCGGGTAGCGGAGCGGGCGCGGAAGCGGAGGCAGACGCGGGCGAGGACGCCGCATAAGAGACTTGCGGTCAGACGTGCTAGCGCGCCGCGGGTCATACTGAAATGGAATTAAATTGTTCAGTACAGATACCTTTTTTACGCGTTAGTGCGAGAAGTGGCTCATTTTACGTCAGGTCCAAAACTTCGGACGGCCATCTGTACTAAAAAACGACGTACGAGACACGTGCAAAAAGGAAATTCGTAACATTCATGTTTTTCGCACTTGTGTCGTGATGCACTATTTTATGGTCCGTATTCTGTAAGGTTTGTGATGAGGTTAATATAGTACATTACGACACAAGTGCGAAAAACATGAAATTCGAAACGAGTGGCGATGTGTTAAAACACGACCGATAGGGAGTGTTTTAAATTGACACGAGTTACGAATTTCGTTTTTGCACGTGTCTCGTACGACGTTTTTTAGTACAGATGGCCCTCCGCAGTTTTGGACTTGACGTAAAATGACCCACTTCTCGCACTAGAGCCTAAAAAGTACACCATCTGTACTAAAAACTTCTTATTACTTTCTGAAAGTCGAGACAATTGTCAGAAGGATTAGAACAATTTTTCGTTAATTTTTAACATGCGGTCCAGCCTGTGTCAGAATTTCGTCACAATTGGCGTGTTTTTTGTGACAATAGTAATTTCGCTTCGCGTACAAGTAACTGTTTATTGTTTTGTTTATTTCTTTCTTGCTACAGATTTGATATCAGTGGTAAGCAACCAATATTTTATAATACCTATGTACACGCCTGTACAATCCAACAGCGCCCTCTATATTAATTCTTTTGAATAAAACAAACTAGTACCTTCAGTAAGGTTCAGGCTTCAGTTAAAAAAATATAAAATTTTAGACTAACTTATACAAACTACGGGAGACAACTGATAGCGGCATTTAGTTGACGCTCAGCGCCATCTGTTGACAGGCAGAGGTACTAAAGTAGAGGCATCGTAAGAAGTCGTTTTTGACGTTTGTTTGCACATGAAGTTCTGTAAATGTTGACAGTTAGTATAATGGAGCAAATGTCAAACTTCATTGTTGCCTGTACGGAATAGTGATGTTACTACTGTTGCTGCAATTTACCGATACGTCAATCGAAATAAATAAGTAAACCTTTTTTTATGGAGGTATGAATAATTGCTATAATAGTAGGTACGCACATATTTTCTAAAAGTTTGTTATGGTTTCGACAGGTCCTCGCGAGCCCGTGTGCCCGGTGGATACGCGGCTTTACAGACTGTGTTGAACTTGACAACCAGATAAATGTCAAAATTGATATAAAATCACGTATAATTTTATTTTTCGTAGAATAATAATTTATGTACCACTACGTTATTTATCACCTAGATGTGCTCTGATTTTAATAAATGGTTTTAGTGACTTTATATACTGTATATACGGCATTTCTCTATTTGGCATACCTACATTTTGCACTCTGAGCTAGCACGCAAGTTTACCAACGTTGGTTGGGAGTGGATCGCTGCAGACTGGCAAACTTGCGTCCAAGCTCATGTTCTCAACCACTGTCAGTTCTGCATTGACATTACTGCCAAGTGAAACTACCTACGTATATTGTATATCAGACTCCAATACTATTTAATACCTTGCATTACATTTGGACACCGATTACCTACTGCTATTAATTGTTGACCCATGATTTTTAATTTTGGACACTGTTTACTGTTTATGCTTCTGATTGGATATAGTTACTATCTCTCGCTAACAGAGGTTGTGGATGCTATGAATTTTGCTTATAGAGGTCACGTCCTATCCATCCTATAAAACATCCTACCTAAATGCGACTTTACGTCATTATGACGTCACCGGCACCAAAGTTTCGCTGCCTGCTAATGATTCTAAGTAAGATTACCAAACACTTTTTTAGTTCGGATTACCTAACACTTTTTTAATTAAATTTTTTTAATGGCAAGTACCAGAATTAACGCCCTTTCGCACTTGACTGAAAATTTTACGACGGTAAAATCGAGCGTTTCACAACACTATTGTGAGCTGTCAAAAACGACTTCTTACGATGCCTCTACTTTAACATGGTGGTTTAAAGCGCAAACACCTATCTAAACCGAATCAACTCGTGATTCTGATTGGAATGAGCCCAAGCACGTCCAGACGTGTGAATAATCAGGCTTTCGGGATTATTTTTGGTAAGAGACCTCACCTCCTAGGCGGGAAGGCGACTACGCAGCCTCCGAACGCGAGTAGCGCGGCGCCGCGCTCCCCGCGCGTGCACCACCCCCACCCGCCGCCCCCCGCGGCCGCCCACACCTGCGCAACAAACGCCCAAAGTAGTGTGAAGACAATATATCAGCATGCGTACGCATTTTGTCTCTAGAAAATGTCAATTTAATTTGGTACCGCTACGAACAAATAAAACATGGAAGCCGCACGCTATACTAAATTGCCTTTCAAAAACGGTCCTGAATTTTAGTTGACAAGTGTCACCCCCTGTTCAATGCATCACGGCAATTAATTTGAATGTCAACCTATAAAAACTTAAACCGCCATTTATAATACATAGTTGTGATCCATCAAAGTTTTGATTGGCGATATTCAATAAACATTTGTCAAAGATGCGCGAAATATGCGCGGTTTCACGAAAAGCGCTATGTCCTGCCCATCTGGGCACAATTGAACAATTGGTTTTGGGGGTATTTCTGAGCTGGCGTTAGGCGTCCATGTTTTATATGGTCGCAGTGTGACCGTGTCCAGCTTTCCGCACGCGTACGCATGCAAGGTGGGTTTACACCAAAAGAGCTCATTCTATCCCCCACTCTACGAAATCAACGAATTTAGACGCATTACTTTGGGCAGCGTTCGGGAAGCTACGACACATATTTTCGTTCTGCAGTGTTTGAAGACGAAAGTCTTTGATCAACGTGTGTTGCCAGTGATATGACATACGGTACGGAAACGTGGTCGCTTACAATGGGCCTCATAAGAAGGCTCAAAGTCACACAAAGGGCAATGGAGAGGGCTATGCTGGGAGTTTCTCTGCGAGATCGGATTAAAAATGAGACCATCCGCAGCAGAACCAAAGTAACCGAAATAGCTCCCCGAATCGCTTAACTGAAGTGGCAGTGGGCGGAGCACATAGCGCGTAGAACCGATGGCCGTTGGATCGAGAAGGTTCCCGACCTACCGGAAGGCGCAGCGTGGGTAGGCCCCCCACAAGGTGGACTGGTGACCTGATGAAGGTCGCAGGAGTCCGCAGGATGCAGGTGACACAGGACCGGTCATTGTGGCAATCTTTGGGGGAGACCTATGTTCAGCAGTGGACGTCTTTCGGCTGATATGATGATGATGATGATGATGATGATGATGACGTTTTGTGTAACGAACGAATTTCGTAGAGTGGGGATAGAATGAGCATTCGCTTTGGTAAACATTAAACCTTAGACAATACCTGATGCCCTCTAAGGGTCTCACCAGACTAGTCGACGCCGTTTCGGCTAATCGCGTACGGAAAAAGCTTTATGGCAACGCAATAAGAGCGAGGACATCGTAAATCGGCTCGGCCCACGCGAATCGACGTCTTTCGACGGGAGAACGGCGTTTTGCCGTAAAGCTGTTCGCATTCGTACGACCCCGTTTGCAGCCTAACGCACACGTTCGCATTCGTAAATCTCCCAATGCCGCCGTACGGTGCCGGAAAGAGTTGAACGGCTCCGATCACGGCCGAGTACTTACGATAAGGGCCGGTCAGAGCTTGCGGAAGCCGTTCAGCGTCTTCGACGACCGAACATAGCTGACGACGGCCGAACAGAGCCGATGACGGCCGAAGTAGCTACTGATGCGTTTGTATTTATTCATTTGAATTATTACCCACATTAAAATCTGCAATAGATCTGACAACACGAATTAATACTGTCGTAATCATACACGTCTGTTCAATTTCAAACTCAGGTTGTTACTAACAACTAGTCTCCAAAAATGAGATTTACGATTGCCGATCACCCGCTGTCCTATCTATCTGTTCGTCGGACTCAGCGGCTGTACGCGTGCTGTCTGACGCCTCGACGGCAGGACGGAGCACGGGAGAGCCGACCGCCGCTTTACAACTGTTGCGGTAGCAAATCGCAGGCGATCGAGCGTTTCTACGGCCGCAAGGAGGGTGAGACTGCTTAACGCAGGTGATCAACCGCGGAGACGGTCGATCGGCTGAATGCGAATAGTGTGGTGTAAAACACTCGGCGAAAGCCGGCTCCGCGTCGACTGGTTTGGTGAGACCCTTATCTTAAACTCTTTCGCCAGTTTCGCCCCATTGGGATCTTTTCAGTAAACGATAGGTACCTGGGATCCGAAATATCCACTTAACGGTCATTCTCAAAATTTAAAGCCTAAAACAAATTACGGAAGAAGTTTTGGTGAAACACAAATTAAATGAAATTATTTTTTCATCAAATATTTTTATTTCTGTTTTTTATCCAAGTAGTCACACTACTTTATACAAGTACTATACAAGGTGACCTGTAAAATGAATATTTTACCAATAAAGAATCAGTAAGTAAGTAAAGTTCAGTCCCATAAAAATGAGAAGAGTCCTAAAATGGGACTTAAAAAACTCGAGTCTTTACCAACACTAGGAAAAGATTACACAAAAGATCCCAATGGCTCGAAGTGTAGGTATCCGTAAAGGCCCCACCAATAAAATAAGAAACACTAGGAACAGTGGCCTATTTCAGCATAATTACAAGTGTGACAATTGTAAAGTATAGTATCACTGTTACTGACGTCACAGGCCTCCGTAGGCTACCTACTACTTACTTCGGACGGTCCATGTGCTTGTTTGCCACCAACATTAAAGTATTACTAACTAATAACGTTATTATATCGTTAATAAGCTACTTTTTATTTTCCGAAACCCGTGACAATTGTCGCAAGGTTAAGTACAATTTCTCATTCAATCTTGACATGAGATTCGGCTTATCCACTTGAACGTCCACCCCGCGCGACCATATTCCGGTCAACTGTCCGGGTTTTTTTAGCGACGTACGCCCCGCGCTGCGCAGTCACAAGATTTTACAAAAACGTCTATATTTTCTAAACTACTTAAGGTATAATAATAAAAAAAAAATCAGGAGTATAAATGAAAGTACAATTATTAAAATACAATGATAGTCATTGTAAAATACCTAATGATTCTTGACTATAATCAAGGTTAAACTTAAGACATCGGTAAAAAAATAACAAAGATTTTTCTTTGACGACTGATTACAGGAAATTTTGAGCGATGACCCCTTATTTTTATTGCATATTTAAAAAATATACTATTTCACCTTTATAATGATACCACAAATAACACATATAATTTTCAACAAAGTATCAAAATAAATTAATTAGATTACCTCCTCCTTCAAACAAATACACCAAGATACAAAAACACCGTAAATATTTTGATGAATCCTGACGTAGTTTGATATATTTCTTATGTTTAAGTATATTAATCTCTTCCTTATAAACCACTCGTCAATATTTATTATATATTTCACTAAACATGGTGTTATATTACTAATAATACGGCTATAAACGTTTACTACCCCAGCTCAAAAATAACCTTCATATTTTAAACTCACTTGACAAGTATCACACTGTCAAAAACTTAAGATGATACACATTATCGTATAGAGCACACGTTCCTGATCATTTTTATGTATAATAACCCCAAAAATATGTAAATAACGTGAAATACATACGACATAACTAGGAGTCCTTAGCAAACACTCACAATTGCACGGCAGTTTGACACAACACTGACAAATTATATTTTTTTATCGACTGAGTAACGAGCGTACACTGCCATCTATATTTTTTAGCGCAAACTAGTTTATTAGGCTACGTTGTTGCAACAAGGGAATTAGGAAATAATGCCTCTATATTTCGCTATATGCCGCTATAATCAACTGTGTCTCCTTCGACTTCATGGGATAGTATAGTATCCACGAACAGTCTACTGCCTTTTTTGTTTGGATAATATGCTATCATCGGACGTTCAAGTGGATAAGTCGGAATTCCGCTACAATTGTCGTATTTTTTGTGACAATTGTAATTTTGCTTCGCAAAGTAGTTATTTACTGCTGATTTATCATAATCATAATATTATTTATTGCACCATGATATGAATTTTAGTTGTTACAAAAATAATTATAGTATACATGGACCCTGGCAGGGTATGGCACCATGTTCCTAAGGTAAGTTTATACACAAAAAAATCCATAGCTACAAACAAAGGTAACATTATTTGTTACATTCATGTATATTTAGATATCTTTATCATCTAAAAATTCTTTATTAAAGTTCCTGCACTACATTTTATGTTGGTGGCAAACAAACGCACGGCCCTTCCGATGGTAAACGGTAACTGTAGCCTATAGACGCCCCAAATTGGAGAAACAGTAAATTTACAATTGTAGCACTTGTCAATGTAGTGAAATTGGCGCCAGGAGAGTTCACTTACTTTCTCCGGAGCAGGGCACTCCTGCTCAACAGTGGCACTGTCCTCCCGGAAGAGCAGACCACTCTCCAAGATGCTGATGATGTGCTCTCGACTGTACAACAACTGGAACAAAGTGGTTAATATATGTGTCGGAGACATGAGTTACAAAATCTAGAAAACGATAAGCAATGTTTTGCTTGGAGTGGTCTTTGCTTGGTCCATGCAGGTAGATGATAAATCAGGTTAGGATCTACCCACCTATGAACAGGTGGCTGGTGACCTGACAGTATAAAAGGTCACTACTGCAGTGTTCATCAATTCATTCCCGTGTTAGACATTGAACGATTCCAGGGGCGTAGCTACTGCCGTATCTGCCGTATCAATTATACGGGGCCCCCGGGCCACGGGGGCCCCCAAAGTGTGGAAGGAAAAAGAATAAAAACTTTCTAATTTATATTACCTCCATATAAGGGCCTCCAAAAAAATTTTATACGGGGCCCCGACAAGGCACGCTACGCCACTGAACGATTCACTCTTGTCTTGTTATGTGAAGAGTTTACTTTCTTACGAAGGAAGTTATTTCCATAACAAATGAGCAATAAATTATTTCATTCATTCATTTATTCATTTATTTCATTCATTCATAGAAAATCCATAAATAAATAGAAAGAATGTATGCATCTATGCATGGACGCAAGCTTGGAACTCTCCATTCGTTTTCTACCAGTGCGTAGATACAGTATTCTGAGTGCTGTTAGTAATGAGTGGCAGCGAGGCAGAAGATAGCTAGAATCCTGCCGCTCTTAGCTCGGCTGTCGTTCGGGCCTTCCGTCATATGGGTAAATTACATTTTTGAACGCAGAATTGTTTTTTTTTTTCGATTATATCAAATTGTTTCTTTACCTCATCTTTGAAATAAATTTTCAACTCTTTTCAGTTTTTGTTACAGGTACTTCCCTGCTATTCTGTATATGATATATTATAAATTACATATAATCTCTAATAAAATTGATAAAATATAAAATTATGTTTATGTAATAAGTTGAAAATCCAAGGAAATAATAAACAAATAAATGAATCCAATAATTATATTAATTTTACCACATTTGGCCTGAATTGTATGGCAATCCATTTTCTTGACAGCAACGGTGGAGAGAAATTTTGTTTCAAAAACAATGCCATCTGAAAAAAAAGAAGTTTTTTAAATTATAAATATTAGATGTCATATGCCAAAGAAAAACGACCAAGATCACCTAACGTGGGGATCGAACCCACGTGTTCAGCTTTCGTGGCTGATGCCTGCACCCCTCGGCCACTCGGTCTTAGCAACCAGGTGCAGGAATGTATTGCTTGCCCTTAGAGAATGGTCAAATGCGCCTAGCCTTGTAAGGGATTCCATATACCCGAGAAATTTGACCGGTGGTTGCTAAGACCGAGTGATCGGGGGTGTAGGCATCAGCCGCGAAAGCTGAGCGCGTGGGTTCGATCCCCACCTCGGACGTTAGGTGATCTTGGTCGTTTTTCTTTGGTATATGACGTCTAATATATATAACTTAAATAGTATTAAGTAGTGTGACTACTGGGTTAAAATAAAAAGTACAAATCAAAATATTTAGTTAATAAATAATTTGATTTGTGTTTTCACAATATGTTCAAGTTTTTTAAATATTATGATTATAAATATTAGGTGTTATAATACCAAAGATAAAGACTCCATTCACCAACGTCCGAGGTGACAAACACACATATGCCAGCTTTTGCAACTGATGCCTAAACCACTTGGCCATTATTAGGTCATGTTCACACCAGCGATTGGATTGATTGGACGTTTTTGATCGCAGACGCTGTGTCACCGTTGAACGTGTTAATGAGGGTTTTTGATACTTTATCTGCCACAATGGGGAGGTGAGATGGCAGCACTGTGCTGAAGACCTAATGAACTAAAAAAATAGTTCCAAGTCAATTTTCATGAAATGAACAAAGTTATAGTAATTAATTATTTTCCATACCAGTGACTTTGCGGCCCTGTTTTAGAGCTCAATCTTCAGTTTGACAACCGTGTATTAGTCGTAATCCATTACAAAATCAATAAACTTTCAAATGAAATATAATTTCGATATTTTAGGTCCAGATGCCTATGAATAGTATGAATCTGACAGCTGTGTGGACCAGACGCCTACTTTAGCACCGCCTGGTGGCAGAAAAAATATCGAAAACCCTCATTCGGCTGGTAAAGTATCACCACATTTCCCAAAATGTTTTTATGAAACATTCCTCTACATAAGAATTAGTAGTCAATGTAGTCTTACACAATTAGTGGTTGAAGAGACAAAAAAATAACATGCAAGCATTATTGTTATGTTTATGCAAAAGTTGGCATTATGCCAAGAGGCCCCTTCTGAGATGTGTATAACAAATCTGCTATTCTTACAAAATTGTAACTGTTTAAAGACTTCTATCCACCATCATCACTCTCATATAGCCTGTAGAAAGATGTTTGAAGTTGTGATAGCTTTATAACATAGCATTATATAAGCAATTAATTATATTGGGTTGTGCTGAATAACTTGCACATATTGTAACATGGATAAAAATGTGTTTACAGCCTATAGTAGACATTGAAGGATAATTATAATTATTTATTTACTACCAGGCAAATCTAGTAATCTCTGCAGGGGGTATATGCTATTTGTAAAATTATTCCAGTTCAAAATTTAATACATATGAAGTGCTGTGCTATTGTTTAGCAATGTAATTTAGATTTGAATATCTAAGATAAAAATTCGGTTCATGGCACTCGTTAAAATGATATTACATTATTTTGCCGTGTTAATATTCACATTCCTACTTGAAATTCGAAAAATCATGAAGAATTTATTGAACAGTTTCATAAAATGTACCTTACTTAAGTCGGAGACAACCTTAATATAATTGTAGTTAGCTGCACAATTATTAACCACATACATACTTCATATAATTATACTTACGTTTTAATTTACGTTAGCGTGTTTTAGTGTTTAATATTTACTTTTGCCGGAATATGTATTTTCCGACATCTCCATATTCCGTTCCGACTTCCGAATGACGGCATTGAATTGACAGATGACAGTATTATGACATTTTTGACAAACGGAAATGCCATAGATACGACACGTTTCGCTATTCAAAAGTTAAAAAAAAAACATAGTTATAAAGTCGGTTAAAAACGGAACGGCGATTAGAAAATTTAATTAAATTTTTTTGCAACTCCTCTACTCTTTGAGTATCTAAATACTCAAAGTTTCCAAACGGAAAA
Organism: Thaumatotibia leucotreta; assembly: GCA_025490895.1. Taxonomy (NCBI): domain Eukaryota; kingdom Metazoa; phylum Arthropoda; class Insecta; order Lepidoptera; family Tortricidae; genus Thaumatotibia; species Thaumatotibia leucotreta. The sequence continues at coordinate 47,771 of JALPQI010001904.1, forward strand.
AAACCGTGTGGTCGTTCCGTGCTACACCTTTAGATGCCATTCGTCATTAGAAAACAAAAAAATGTAGGTACCTAAACAAACCTAAAAAGTTTATTTCATAATTAAAACACTTCAACTCAAACTTGGTTTTATCACCAACTTAAAACCTTAAACCTTGTCATCATCATCATCAGCCTCTCTCAGTCCACTGGTGGACGTAGGCCTCTCCTATTAACTATGCGTATCGACGCATTAGGAGGTAAATACCCGTAATCACCACGCTGGGCAAGCGGGTTAGTAATCGCAGTAGTGTGTACACTATGATAATGCTGCTGTCTATCATCAATCTTCTTTAAAGGAATATTGACACTTTAATCCCTTAGTCGACTCTTACGACACCCACGGGACGATTTGGTAGTATTTATTAGTAGTATTAGCAAAAAAAAATATACGAAGTGCGAACGTGTGGAAAGTCAGCCACTTTAGAAATAGAAAAAGCCCTGGACTTCATGAATACTCAGTATGAAGACATGAAGTCTAAAGTCGAGACACTTGAAGCTCAACGTAAAAATCATCTACTACAAATCGATACACTGGAATCAAAGATTGAAGAGATGCAGAAAACTTCGAAAGCGGCTACTATTGAGTTAAGAAATATTCCGGTGATGACCCAACCTGAATCTAAGCCTGAACTGTGTAAAATCGTGCAAGAGGTGGGACGCACGGTGAATGTAAACATCCCCTCATTTGCCATTCGAGATGTCTACCGTCTTAGCAGTAAATCTGGGAGAGTGGCAGGCACGATTGTGGCAGATTTCACATCTGTCTTAATGAAAAAAGATCTAATAAACGGGGTTAAAGCATACAATAAGCAGAACCCTAACCAGCGCTTGAGTACAACCTCTATTGGATGCAATGATCAAAGAAATCCAATCTTTATATCAGAAGCTTTGACGAGTAAAGGAAGGAGACTATTCTTCTTAGCAAGAGACTTAGCAAAGACCCAGGACTTTAAATTCTGCTGGACTAGTAACGGTAAAATATACCTACGTAAATCTCCCGAATCGCCGCATATTGAAGTGAAGAATGAAGATCAGCTTATTAACATTAGGGATTCACAGTGACTGGGTTTGTTTGTACACTCTTTTATTTTTTACCACTTAGGCTATCATATGTTTAATTTTCTTTACATTAACCAAATTTTAACGTCAAATTACGAGACCTTTTTCAACATTTGCCAACAATTGTTTGAGAATTACGTTACCTTTTATAAAAATAACTCGCATATATTTTTTACAATTTTTATCTACGAATGTCATCAAAACCACTCTAAAAATAAATCACGATCACCCACAATTTCATTTGTGGTTGCGGTCCTAAATTCAAACATTGACTTCTTAAAAACTAAAACACGATCACATAAACACTTTTAAGTTAATAAATAACATAGATAATCTCAATGCCGGCCCATGTTTTCTGACCAATCCTGAAGCCTGCAAGTCTCTTCTAATGTCTAATATTCAAACTGATCTTAGTCTAAAAATTCTTACACAAAATATCAGAAGTATCAATAAAAACTTTGAAGAATTCCGTATACTTGTGACAAGAGTAGGTATCCCGTTTGATGTTTATATTTTGACAGAAACGTGGAACTCAAAAATATCAAAATTTCCATCTATGGCTGGCTATGAGACACATTTCACTAGAAAAAACCATAACCAAAATGATGGAATTGTAGTTTATATAAAGAATGGAACAAATTTTACTCTAGAAGAAGTTAACCTAGCGGACGCTACTTGTCTGGTAGTAAAAATTGATTCAAATACAGCACTCATTGGCGTGTATAGATCACCTTCTCAGAGTAATATAGATAATTTCATATTCTCATTAGATGAACTACTTAATACCTACAGACACTATGCTAATGTTTTTTTGATGGGTGATTTAAATATTGACATAAAGCCTAATAACGAAGATCGTAACTCTAATGACTACCTGAACCTACTAGCAAGTCATGGTTTTCTTGCAGCCCACTTTTATCCTACCAGATACAATAATTGTTTAGACCACGCAATACTAAAGACCGTTTACCCTACCACCACAGTAGTACTGGATGCACCTCTGACGGATCATTCAGCTGTTTTTTCTTGCATCCAACTCAAACATAATAAACAAAAAGAAAAAGTGTACATCAATGAGAAAGTAAATTATGACGCCATTATTGACGATCTTAAAAAGAAAAATTTTCATAATTTATTGCAATCCAACGACGCTAACTGGTCAACCGATCAACTAATCTCGATTTTAAATGCTTCAATAATAAATAATACAATGAAAATCTTAACACCAAGGAGATCCAGGTGTATTAAACCATGGATCACACCTGGTCTAGTCCGCTGTATGATAAATCGTGATCGAATGCACCTACAATGTAGAAAACAACCTAACAACGAAATAATTAAAATAACTTACACCAGATATAAAAACTACTGTAATTATTTATTAAAGCGACTAAAAAGAAATTTTGAAAAAAATGAGCTAGATAAGTACGCCAATAATCCTAAAATGAAATGGAAAATAATTGACAAGATCTCAAACAGACACAAAGTTAAAAACTCTGCGTCTGCTTTACTTAAAATAGGAGACACGCCACGGGATGCCTTAGACAATATAAATAATTATTTTTCCAGTGTAGCGAAAGAACTAGCTGATAATATAGTATCCCAAAATTTAAACACAATCCCAACACAAAATAAAGTGTCGACCAACCCCCCACTAAATTCCATGGTTTTGCTTAAAACATCGGAAAAAGAAATTGAATCTGTACTTGTGAACCTTAAAACTGATAGTGCAACTGGATGGGATGGGATTTCCACAAAAGTATTAAAATCTGCTAGTTCTGTCATTGTACCACCTTTGACACACATTTTTAACGTATGCTTAGAAACTGGCACTTTTCCTCAAGCATTCAAAAGATCAATTATACATCCGATTTTAAAAGCAGGAAATAGAGACTGTGTTGGTAATTATCGTCCGATATCCGTGCTACCAGCTTTATCAAAAATTTTAGAAAAAATCATTAACGTAAGGTTACTCTCTTATCTCGAAAAAGCAAAAATATTGTCTGACAGCCAATATGGCTTTAGAGCAGGCAGGTCAACAGCTAATGCCGTCTCTGATCTAACGGATTTTATCGCGACTAAAATAGATGAAAACCTAAAGTGTGTCGGTGTGTTTTTAGACCTCGCGAAGGCTTTTGACACTGTCTCTATTCCTACGCTACTAAATAGGTTGGAAGAAATAGGCATTAGAGGGATAACACTTGACCTATTCAAGAACTATCTACACGGTAGGACTCAAAGAGTCACTATAGATGGCCTCTTTAGTGCGGATGCCCCTATTACTCACGGAGTGCCCCAGGGCAGTGTCCTGGGACCAACCTTGTTTTTAACATATATTAACAATCTTTGTGACCTAAAATTGCAAAATTGTAATATTTTTACCTATGCTGATGACACTGCTCTCGTTTTTTATGGTAGAACATGGGAAGAAGTTTCAGCATACGCGGAATCGGGACTAAAAAGTACTATAGAATGGTTGTACAATAACCTGCTGACGCTGAACATAGCAAAAACTAAATTTATTTGTTTTGCAAATACATGCAGAACACTGCCTGCAATGGACGCCGTTAGACTTCGTGTACACTCTTGTAGGGATACTGTAGTGGATTTATGCAATTGCAGTTATTTAGAAAGAGTACATAGTCTCAAATATCTAGGCATTTTTCTTGATGTAAACTTGACATGGTGCCCACAATTGAAATCACTTTCAGAAAGGACGAGGAAAATGATCTATATTTTTAAGAAATTAAGGCATGTCGCGGACAGTTCCTTAATAAAAACTATTTATTATGCCCTTGCGCAGTCAATTATCACATACTGCATAACATCCTGGGGGGGAGCTCGAAAAACCCATATTATACAATTAGAAAAAGCGCAGCGCTCACTTTTGAAAGTAATAAATTTTAAGCCTTTTAGATACCCAACTACCGAATTATACGCTGAATTCGACGTCCTAACAGTTAGAAAATTATTTATCAAAGAAATTATAATATCGCAGCATAACAAACTACAATATAACCCAAAACTCATGGAAACACGTCGAAAAGACAATGTCTGTCCCAGGAAACAGTATAAGACTAAATTCATTACAAAATTTAATTGTTACCTCGGCCCATTGCTATATAATAAAATACATAAAATACTCCAAATCTATCCTCTAAATAAATACAAATGTAAACAGATATTAAGTTCTTGGCTGAAAGAGAAAGATTATGCAGAAATAGAAGATTTATTTAAAATTATAGTTTAGGTCAAATAAGGAGGCAAGTAAGAAATATATGCTGAAAAAAAAAAAATAATAATAAAAAAAATGTGTATGTATACATATATATACACATATTATGTATCCGCTTACATGCTTTGATTTTTGTGATAGACTCTATTTCTATGTAAAATAAGAGTGATCACATGTAGCAAAAGCTACATGAAGCATGTCAGTGGATATATAAATATATGTACACATGGTATATATGTAAATATATATATGTTCATATATATGTTATGCGTAATTGGAAATGGAATGCATGTTTTTGCGACAAACGGGACTTAATCGCGTATACTTACGTTGAATATAATCCTCACGTTTCGGGCCTGACTTTCCACCCGTGATCGTAAATAGACTCCCGTATGTCGTTGAAATATGAATAGAGTGCAAATCACGACACTTTTAAATTGTATTTTCATAAAATTAAAATGTTTTCCAAAGTTCACAGTTTCATATGTCTAACCTGACTGTTGTTGTGGCAAATTGTTTTGGTTGCGAAGGTAAATGTAAAACAAATACTTATACTTTTATTATCTACCCACCATTTTGTTCAAAAATCTCAACTTACAATCGTTAACCGTTATAAGTTAAGTTTAATTATAGTTATAAGCGGTCTAATTCCTGTCTAAAGTAAATAATAAATTTCATAGGAAGGTACTAACATCTGAGATACAGGCTCGGCCTAGTTCAGATGATAGTGAATCACTGTAATAGATAAGTATTAGTACTAGTAATTATATAGACCTGTATTCCACTGTATTTCTGGTGAATAAACGTTTATTATTATTATTATTATTTGTATATTTTTTATGTTTTCTCTCCGACCGGAGGTAGTTTTTTTTTTTATATCCGCGGGCTTTTGGCCAAACGAATATAAAAATAATAATGGTAGGATATTCTGGACTACTGGTCTAGAGCTAGGATTTACGGACGATTCTACATGTGTTCATGATGGTAGCCTTCTGTAGAAGAATATACGTGCGTGGGTGAATATTGAGGGTTTTGAGACCGGAATGCAAGGTACGGGGGATGACACCTGTGGAAGAAACTACAATTGGAATTGTCTTCACAATATTAACGCGCCACTGATTTTTAATCTCTACGGATAGGTCTGTGTATTTGCTGATCTTTTCCGTGTGGGTTGATGTGAGATTGTGGGTGTTGGGTATAGCTATATCGATCAGAAAAACTGTTTTTGCAGTCTTGTCAAGGAGTGTAATGTCAGGTCTGTTGAAGTGTACTGTCTTGTCTGTAATGATAGTTCTGTCCCAATAGAGTTTGTAATCGGTCGATTCTAGTACTGTCTGCGGAGTGTATTTGTAATAAGGAGTCATACTGTTGATGAGATGATGTTTCGAGGCGAGGTATTGGTGGACGATGGCTGCGACTTGGTCGTGGCGGTGCTTGTAGTCAGTCTGGGCTATGGATCGACATGCTCCTGTAATGTGTTGTATCGTTTCCGAGGCAGCATGACAGCGTCGACAAAGGTCTGTGGTTAAATTGCGATCACGAATGATATGTTTCCTGTAGTTTCTGGTATCTATTATTTGGTCTTGAATGGCTATCATAAACCCTTCGGTTTCTGGAAATAGGTCGCCTCTCTTAAGCCATATAATTACTTTTTTTGACGAAGGCAGACAACTGAGCTCTCAGCCCACCTGATGGAAAGCAGGAGCTGAGGCCCATGAACATAGTGACGAAAAAATCACCTATGTCCTGCCTACCCTGAGGACTTAGATGGATTGGTTTGTTAACGTTTTTAAGGTTCCGTAGCCAAAATGGCAAAAACGGAACCCTTATAGTTTCGCCATGTCCGTCTGTCCGCAGCATAGCTCAGTGGCCGTTAATACTAGAAATCTGCAATTTATTACATGCATAAATATTTTTCTAGTTTTTATTGTACCACTTTGTTGGCACGATCAATATGTATATTGATCCTGCCAACAAAGTGGTACAATAAAAACTAGAAAAAAAAATTTTTTTTCGGGTACCTCCCCAACTGGTGAAGTGGAGATGATTTTTTTATTTGCTGTAAGCCTATAATGTGGGGTATCATTGAATAGTTCTCTTAAAAAGAATCTTAAAACTCTTAAAAGAAAGTTTTTTTCTAAAGTCAATATTTTCGGAGATAATTGCTCCAGAAGAAAAAAAAATTATGTGCCCTCCAACTTTTGATCCATAGGTCCAAAAAATATAAAAACAATTGTGAAAACTACGGGCTGTTGGTGCGCGGACGCCAAAACATTCTTTGGGGAGTTGGGGCGTCGTCTCCAAGAACGAGGCCATGATCCCCGCTCCGGATCGTTCCCTTGCTATTGCAGTGCAGCGCGGAAATGCTGCTAGTTTGTTAGGCACCTTTGCACCGGGAATGTTGCGGGGTGGGTTATTTGACTGATTGGTGTTTAAATTGTTTTAGCTTTAAGGTTCATTAGTTAAGTTTAGATTGGTGAAAACAATTTAGAATACTTTAAAATAAAACGATAACATAATCGGCCCAGCCGTTTTTGAATAACTACGGAACCCTACACTGAGCATGGCCCGACATGCTCTTGGCTGGTTTTTTTTTTTAATTCTTCTGACTAATGGTATAAACTATAATATATTACGCCTTCGTTGTGGTGAGACAAGTGAGACAGACATCTCAGAAAACCAGTATCATCCTGTACCAGGGTGCAGTTTAAGCTTTTTTATTTTTTAAAACAGGTACTGGGTCGCGTTTTATAAAGTTACATTTTACAATTTCGCTGTTTGCCTCTCTAACGCACACACATATTGGCTAGAAAGAGAGGCGAACAGCAAAATTGTAATTTGTAACAATTGTAACTTTATAAAACGCGAAGTCGCTTGAAGGTTAACAAGTCTTTGGCACTAAATTTTAAATCTACTTATCAAAGTATGGAATTCTAAGGCGCTTAAAACTTTTAGTATAACCATCGAACAGCAATACAACTTTGCAACTTGAAGCCAGCGTTTTCTCTAAAATAAACTTTAAGAGCGTTGGTAGACGGTTCGAAATAAAGAGAAATTGATGTTTAAGGATAATTTTAGCTCATAATGTGTAGAAACTTTGTTGGTAACGGACCTCTAGATATAAACAAATACAAGGAAAATTGTGGCCATGTTGACTTCGGTAGCGGTTTTACGTGAGTTCTATTCTTATATTATATTTACGATTACACGTTTTTATTTAGTTTCACCTGTCTAACGCACCGAAAATTTTATGAAGTTAAAACTTTTCTTGTGGAAAGTTCTTGATACTTAGTGTTCCTCGCTTATTATCATTGGTTGTCAAGCCGCTCAATTTTTCGGTGGCATTTGTTGAGTTGAAAGTCACAATTTTTCCGGGTCCAATAATAGGCATGATGACTGGCAAGTCAAATCAGCATCTTTTTTCGAACTGTCAAAACGATCACCACTATGGAATTTTATATGAAATACTATGGAAATACTCGAGGGGCCTAATCCTACATTCATGGGCCGCGCCGAGTGTGCCACTAAGAGGGATGGATATATAGTGAGCGTTGTTGCCATGCGAGAAAAATTACCCCATCATTTACCCTATTATATGAAACAATATTAAAATGTAATATGAAATATGTTTATTTAAGTGGAGTTTTAGTTTCTTAGTGTACCTTATTTTATTTAATTTACGAAATAGTATTTTAAACTGTCATAGATACGTGGCGTTTTTCAAGCAAAATATACATCTTTGCCGAATATCAATTAGATTGCATTTTAACGTATACCAACCGACAGTAGAATCCAAAAAAAGAATGTAAGCAAATATGGCTGACATTTCATAGCATCTGACGTGTTTGAAACATATCGTGAAATACGTTCGCAGATATAATTTTAGGTTACCACTATAAATATCAATATTTTTTACTAAAAATGTATGTGAACTCTTTCAAGTTCGGAATAAAACTACGATTGTGTTTTATTATGGAATAATGCAAGTTATTAGGATTGTTTACATTTTTTTGGATTCTACTGACGAATGGTGTTAACGGTTTGCGGACAGCTCATATTGACTAGCAAAGATGCATTATTTACTTAAAAATAATACATTTTTTTTACTTTTAGGTATACACTATCTTCTACCATCCCCGACTCTCAATTTCAACTCGACAATAATGATATATTTAGTAACTTATCGACATTAAATTAAAAAATATATATATATTATCATCGATTTCATTAGAAGAATGAAAAATTACATGTACCTACTTACCACAAACAACATAGTAAATAAACCCTCGATTACCCAAACTAGTTTGGGCAAACTTATTCGGATAATTTAAATAGGATAAGGTAAAATAAAACGACAACGTATATACAAATAACATTTAATTTACTCATAAATAATTAGAATTCTATGGAAAGAAAAAATCTGCAAGTGCACCATCGGGCCAAACCACCATTTATACATTATAATAATTTTACGAACGTGGGCAACTATCATTCTGAAATTACCCCAAAATTTTGGGTAATTATACCCTCCTTGTCCTGGCATCCCTCGAACAATAACAAAGTCACTGAATTATTTCCCTTTTCCGAGTTAATTATGGCCCAAATGCTTTCTAATGACTAGTATTTTTATCAGTTTACATTTTAAAATGGTTTGCTAACAGTTTCATTTAGAATTAGACTGAAAAACACTATATTTACCTGCGAAAGGTTATGTCAGCAATTTTTCGCTCGTTTCTACTTTTACAGCCTAGTACTTCGCATCGCACCATATCTAGAAGATAAACACAGATGAATTGTTCAAAATAAGCCTTGGGATAAGTTGTTTGTGTCCACTTTCACATTGAAAACATTTAATTTCACTCCCACCAGACGTAAGTGACGTATTCAACGCATTTGTCTGATACATAGATGCTAAGTGCCACACAAAAAATAGTGGCACAGTGATAAGGACGGACGATTATTGTTCCTTTTCACTTCCACTAGTTAAAAGTTTAATAAGACCATCCCTTTCGTTCTTGCTATTATTATTACGTTGTCAAATCCATATTAATCCTACATTCATGGAAATACTCAAAAGTGACGTCACGTTTGAGTACTGCCAAATGACCTACTCTTTTAAGTTCTTTTCAATTTATTAAATAGAAGTTCTGTCAAAAAAAAATTACTGCAATCTACATCTTAGTAGTTATTTCTTCGTGTATTATGTCATGAATCATGTTAAATAATTTATTTTAACTACAGTCATCATCCCTATTTAAGATTGCGTACACAAAATTATAAACATAATTATACATTTATGTCGAGTTCGTAACTCAACTATAAATGATGAACTTTACACAATGCTGTAGGAAACTGTAATGAATTTGACTAATCACGTGATAGCAAAAAAAGACAACAACGAGCGGCCACCTCGGGATTTGCACTTCATTTCGGCGTATTTATTTAATTACTTACTCATTTAGATTTATTTACTCGTAGAAAAAGTATTATACGCAATACTTTTCAATATAATGAAGCTTTTTAATCTCGTTCCTTACTTAGGCCACTCGGCAAGCATCATGGCCTACATACGGCACTCGACTGAAAAGCCCTCCATTATAACTAGATTTAGTAAAATATTAACAACTATGCTTATTTCAGTTACTCTCGGATGTCTTCGACGAATCCAATGTCAGCTGATTCCCGACGTCCCAAACGACACAACACCAACTGTTACTACCGACCTTCTACCCCCAGATGTCAGTGATAGATTAAAACCAAACCACAGTAAAATGAGCGTTTTCCAAAAAAAACCCGAAAACCTGATTCCTCCATGATCTGATGATCTGGACGTGCCTGGCCCCAACCAAATCAGAATTACGAGCTGATTGGATCTAGATAATAAAAATAATGTCCCATAAAAACCCATTACGTCACGTTTTTTTATACATGAACTTACGACGAGCGTCACGTAACGGAAATTCAAATTTTGTACGGATATTTTGGAATATTATTTTTCCCCACACTAGCTCGGAAACACCTACTTCCCTCACTGATTTCAGTGAGGGAAGTTGCATTTTAATCACTTGTGAGGGAAGTAAATTGACAGATGAACCGTGAAACGTTCAAAACCATGGAACGTAAAACGCTGGTATGGCTATGATTCGCAGATTATTTTTCGAGGGACACCATGAAAATTTTATCATACAACAGATTATTTCATTTATTCAAGACAATAAATTAGATTTTTAGTATTTCATAAAAACCTATCGCAAAATCTTATCATATGGGACAAAAACCAGATAGTATACTTTTACATTCAGAACGCAACCCGCTAACACTGACGTCTTGTACGTCAATGTTGCCAACTTATAAAAAAATACTCGAATGTACAGTTTTGTAAGGAAAGTTTCCTATGTAATATCTTACCAAAAAGTAGGCAATTTAAGATTACCTCACACATTTTTTAAAATGATTGATGTTTTAAAGCTGCCGGATACCGATTTTATATTTAAACATGATAGAAATTTTGACAATTTAATTAATGTAGGTAGGTTTTAATGTAATTATAAAAAAACTGATTTGTTGCATTGATTTTTTTTTTACACGTTCGTAGCTGCTTCCTCGCTTTAGTGTCGGGAAAAATGTTGTGTTACACATGGGAGCAAAGTTTGTTTAATTATCGTGCCTTGAAACCCTCGCAGCGCTCGAGATTCCATTTTTAAACCACTCGCTTCGCTCGTGTTTCAACTATGGAATCTCTCGCTAGCTCGGGTCTCAATATTGGCACGATGATTAAACAACTACTTTCCTCCCTTGTACAACAAATAACTATTTTAGATTTCCGTAGTAAACAAAGGAACCCTTGTAGTTTCGCCATGTCCGTCTGTCCGTCTGTCCGCAGCATAGCTCAGTGGCCGTTAGTACTAGAAATCTGCAATTTGGTACAGGTACCGTACATTGATACATATCAATTAAGCCGACAAAGTGGTAGAATAAACTGTAGATTTTTTTTTCGGTTACCTCCCCTATTGGTAAAGTGGGGATGATTTTTTTATTTTGCTGTAAAGCTTTGTGGGGTATCATTGAATAGGCCTCTTAAAAATAATAATATTAAGGGTCGTGAAAGCAAGTTTTTTTCTAAAGTTAACATATTCGGATATAATCGCTCCAGAAGAAAAAAAATTGTGTCCCTCCTCTAACTTTTGATCCGTAGGTCCAAAAAATATAAAAATTATCAGGAATAGTGGGCTTATAGAATACTTTAAAATAACTATTTTGAACATAATCAGCCCAGCCGTTTTTGAATAACTACGCACTCTACACTGAGCATGGCCCGACATGCTCTTGGCTGGTTTTTTATTATTATCTAGATCCACAGAATTAGATTTGGATAGAAGAAACAAGTTCATTCATTTGTATGGCGGCCGAGCGTGTCAGATTTTGTACTGAAGTTGTTACTTGCCTATGATTTTAAATAACTATGTCTCAGGCCCTTGAGTATTTATATTTTTTTGTGTTGTTGCAATTAATATTACTTAAGGAGGCATTATTAATGTTTTTGTTCACTTCAACTTACAAAATTTGACGCCCGAAAGCTGCAAGCTGCGATTAAAGACAGACAACTCAGTAGATTTTACCGAGTTCATTTGACACGCTAAGTAGATACGTTTGCTTGATCTATAGTAGGTATGTATGCCATCTGTGTCTAGATCGAATCATCGTGATTTTCATTCGAATGAGTCCAAACACGTCCTGGAAGAATCAGGTTATTGGGATTTTTGAATAACGCCCAAATACAATTTCAGATCCCCAAAAATGATACCCATAGCTCTCCGGAGAAAACGATAAATTCCACCGGAGATGGTTTCAAGTCTTGGCCCGGGTACGGTGGGTACTTCTCAAACAGAACAAGACCTTACTCCACCAAATACTCGTATTATTCTGGGTTCTCACATTATGGCATCAGTGGAGGGCATCCTTTGAGTAAATTTGGGTACAGAGCCCCGGATTACCCGAAAACTCATCAGAATGATAAGTTGACGCAACTCGTTGGCTTATCCTTTATTGGAGCAACGGAGGCACCTAAAGAAGATAGTTTTTCGACAGAATCCAACGAGAGGAATATAGTCGGGTTAGTAACTTATGTATGCAGACATCGTACGATTTCCTACATTTTTGGTGCAGTGTAGTTCAATTCATCATCATCAGCCTATGATAGTCCACTGCTAGACGCAGGCCTCTCCTATTAACTATGCGTATTAGGAGGTAAATACCTAGCTATAATCGCCACACTGGGCAAGCGGATTGGCGATCGCAGTAATGTGTCCACTATGATGACGCTGCTGCCCATCATCAATCTTTTATCAAATAATAGTCAGTGACACTTCAATACCTTAGTCGACTCTTACGACACCTACAGGAGGAGTTGGGGTGGTGACAAATGTATTCTTACTGCCGTCACCACACGGCATAGTTAGGCACGGTACGGCACGGTAGTTCAATTAAGGGATGTGAAGTAAGTTATTCGAAAGGAGATAGCGAGTTAAGGTTTATCTTCGTGTTACAACGTGTTGACACGTTACAGCTAAAAATTGACGCCCTGGATTCCTTTAACACAACTACATTTACCAAAATTGGAAACAAAACGACAAATAATGATATGCTGTTGGAAACGTTGACTTTTTATTGTTAAGTTTTTTAAATTCCAGTGTTAACCCTACTTCGAAGCCGGAGCCTGTTAAGGAGAGGCTCCTGTGGCAAGCCAGCGTGTTCAGAACACTGGAGAAGCCGTACCTGAGGATCTGCGGGGCTTCCATGGTCAGCAGAACAGCTCTTATTTCAGGTCAGTTCAGGTCCATGGCATCAACCAATTTTAGTTATTTTAGGCATTTTTGATAATGTTCTGCGACTGGTTGACTAAATTTTAGGCGATTTTGAGAATGTTCTGAGACTTGTACAGTCAAAGCCAAAATAAGGTATGGGTCATTTTGTTCAAAGTTTGCCCCCTCTCATTTTTAACATAGGTATCGTGAGATTTTTTGATCCTAATAGAAGAAAAAGCCCCAAAATTAACATTGTAACACCACCCTACTAGCGACACCCAACCATGCCATGAACGCAACGCATGGCAAGCCATGAACGCAAGCATGGACGCGCAGCGCAAGCGCTAACACTAACGTCGCTGCAACTAACCGCACTACTGCTACTCTAGTTCCGCCGTCGGCCGCTAGACGGCCCCGTGGTCGAGATAGATCGCGCTATCATTTGTCCGACTCGGAATCATGAACATGACCCTTGGCATGCGACTGAAGTTAATTTGAGCAGCAGTAGGGACTACGTCCTAGCGCGCTTTGTGACCCAACCTAACTTTGAGCACTAAAGTGTCGAGAGCCTAGTACTCCCTCACTAGGCATAGACAGGTACATCTATCCCTACTCAAAGTTAGGTTACTTAGATCTAGTAAGTTCGCCTAAGTTGTAACCTGTAATGTAAGTGTAAGCAATAAGCTGAATTGGAGACCATTTTGTGGCACTTAGTTTTTTACTTACATTTATGTTTATTTTATGTTTTAACCTATGTTGTGTCATAAATAAATGTTTTTTCTTTCTTTCAATAAACGAGCAAAACTGCCACTCCACGCTTCTTCTTTACCCCCGCGCCTCCCCGTGCTACAACATAAATTTTTCGAATTTTCCATTCCGTTACCTACCGCCAATACAAAATGTATAAAAAATAGTAAGTAACGGAATCGGAAAAAAACCTCGGTACAAAAATTTTGTCCTAGATATCAAAGTCGCGTTTTATAAAGTTACAATTTACAATTCCGCTGTTTGCCTCTCTTTATCAATATGTGCGTGCGTAAGAGAGGCAGAGGATTGAATGTGCTCGCGATTCTGAGTATGAAAAGTTATAAAGCCTAAAAAAAGTGGGGGGACAAATCGTGGGACGACGTGATCCAAATGTACAAACTTTTTGATGCACATTTACGCACTTGACTGCACAAGTGCACATTGCTACCTTTACCAAAGACACATTGTCGTTGGTTGTTCCAGCGGCCCATTGCTTCTGGGTGGAAAACGAGGGTCTGCAGCCAGCGTCGCAGTTCGCCGTGGCTGCTGGCGAGATCCTGAACTACCGACGTGACGACTATACCAGCCATCAACAGCAGGCTATAGTAACATTTTCTTGTATAGCATTCATAACGTGTCTGAAATGTCAAAGTATTCTTTATTCAACTAGGCCCAGCAACGAGCGGTTGTCAATGCTCCGTAGTCCGTCATACCTGTTTCACGACATTAAGCATTTTCCCAACGTAAAAAAAAGAGTTGTCACTAGGCCTCCCTGCACACAACAATCCAACCGAATCAACTGTCCCGTCTGTCCACAGGCGGGCTCTGTTACAGTGCCCCCTACCTTCAATGGTAGCTACCAGCATGTCATTGCGGTGGTCAGACTGGCAACACCGTTCTACAACTTGTGTATGAATGCGTCTCAAGAAAGTTTATTTCTGGACATCAAAACTGACCATGACTTAATCTGGATGTTTCAAGTTTAGTTCCTGACTGCCCAATGCCACCAAAGTTGTATGGGTTGCCTAAGATATGTACATACATAAGCCGGTGTCCCGTTACGTCCGAGTCAAATTGATGCTCCCACTTATAAATTGGCTCAGCACCTAGCGGGTGTTCTCTCACCTCTACGTGGTAACAGTAGCAGACATACAAAGGATAGATACCATTTCATCCGTGTTATTAAAGACTTAACTTTGACGGATGATGAAATGATTGATGTCCAGTCACTGTTCACCAGTTTACCTGTGAATGTCTCATTTAAAGCTGTCCAATTTGTCCACAGGTAGTCTCTATTACAGTGCCCCCTACCTTCAATGGTAGCTACCATCATGACATTGCGGTGGTCACACTGTTCAGACCGTTGTACGACTCCGAGGGAATGAGACCTATTTGCATCAGCTTCGACACCCGATTAGAAGAATCACAGCTAAAACCTGGGAATATTGGAACGGTAGGTTCAAAAACCGATCAAGAGCATGTTGGGCCATGCTCATCATCTCAGCCATAAGACGTCCACTGCTGAACATAGGCCTTCCCTCTGGACCTCCATATGTACCGGTTAGATGCGACCTGCATCCAGCGTGTCCCGGCGACCTTCATAAGGTCGTCTGTCCATCTTGTGGGTGGAGTAACGAACGCTGGGAAAGCTGGGTTTGCCTAGCCATGGTCTCCACTCGAGAACTTTTCGACCCCATCGACCATCTGCTCTGCGTGCGATGTGGCCTGCCCATTGTCCCTTCAGCTTGCCAATCCGGCGGGCTATGTCAGTAACTTTAGTTCGCCATGCTCAGTCTGATAAAATTAGAGGGATATATGAACACAACACATAAACTGTTTTTCTTTCCAGACCCTAGGAGTCGGCATACCACAGTCAGGGAAGCTGACCTTGCTCCAAGCCCTCCAAGTGCCCTATTTACCCTGGGAAGTCTGCCAGCGGACTCTGGACGAGGAACAGGTCTTCACGGACAACATGATATGCGCCGGGTTCACCAAAAACCTTCCGAATTTAGGTAAATATTTTAAGAGCTTCGGCGCTGTCGATTTCGAGGATTTCGGAACGAATGCTTCAGTACTAATATAGAGTATATACATTGAAGTAATTGTGAAAACACAAATCAAATTATTTATTACCTAAATATTTGGATTTGAAAAGCAATGAGTTTTTCTGAAACTTATGTACGGAATATCAGATGATATTTACCATTAGCTAAATCGGTGATTGGACACTTGTTACGACACGACGAGTATCTAAAGATTTTAATAGAAGGAAAAGTTGAGGGAAGGAGACAGAGAGGAAGACCAAGGAGGGCCTATATGGACCAAATAAAAGAAAAGGTGCACGTGGTGTCGTATCAAGCAGTCAAGGAGAAAGCCCAGGAAAGAGAAGCGTGGAAATTGCTCCACCGACAAGAGCCTAGCTCTTAAGTTTATGATGATGAAATCGGTGAAGGAAAACATCGTGAGGGAACCTGCATACATCCGCGAAGAAATTCAAAGGTGTATGTGAAGTTCCCAACCCGCTTAGGGCCAGCCCAGCGTGGGGACTACAGCCCAATCCCTCTCATATATGAGAGGAGGCCTGTGCCCGGCAGTGGGACATTATAATGGCTAAAATATTTTAAATATTTTGGATTTGTACTTTTATTTCATACATCATACATCAGTAGTTCACTGCTGGACAAAAGCCTCTCCAATGCATATAGACGCATTACCTAGGAGGTAAATGCCCATAAACGCCACGCTGGGCAAGCGGATTAGCGATCGCAGTAATGTGTCCACTATGATAACGCTCGCTGCTGTCCATCATCAATCAAATCAAAGAATGGTCAGTGACACTTCAATCCCTTAGTCGACTCTTACCACCCGTTGGAAGTCGAGTCAAGTCAAATGATTCTTTATTCAAATTGGGATTGCAACAAACTCTTTTGAATGGTCTGAGTTACACATAAAATTAAAAAGAACGAAGAAAGAAGAAGAACCGGTAAGAAACAGGTGGGACTTGTTTTTTCATGAAGAAGAGTTGGGGTGGTGACAAATATATTCTTACTGCCGTCACCACACGGCTATAGGTAGTTGCGGATTTATAAGAATGAATATGTGACAATTTAGAAATGTGCCTTATATATATCATAATATGACGTCAAGACTATCGGAAAAAGGGTGAATCTTACCCTCATTAAGGATTAAACTATTACTGTCAAAAACTCATTCTTAGAAATCAGAAACTATAGACAGAGTATATTAATAATCACCAAATTAAAAATTTCAAAAACCGTTTACTCCAAGATCACCGATTTGTTTCTATCATTGGTTTCCTCAAATCTTTTCTGAATGCAAATTCTTGTAAATGAATGAAAATTACCAAAAGCGCCATACATGTAGCTATAACATTTGAAGAGATCCCTCGATTTCTCCAAGATCCCATCATCAGACCCCAACTTGGTGCCAACGGGACCAACTCAAGGTTATACACGTTCAATCACGAAAAAAATGTTTTAATCGGTTCACGATTCTCGGAGATATCGGGTAACATACATAAAAAAAAACAGTCGAATTGAGAACCTCCTACTTTTTTTGAAGTCGCTTAAAAATGTATGTAGTGATTGTAGTGTGTAAAAATACTCATGCGGTTAAATTTGAAGTATATTTCTTAAGCGGTCCGAAACAAAATAAAATAGAAAAACAGTCTTATGTCAAGTTACATTTGAAATTTCCCACGTCCGTTCGCTAGGTCGTCTTACAGCCTTCTCCTCGATCCATCGTTCATACCAATGACATAGAAAAGAGTAGTAGTAGAGTGACATAGAAATGATTCCTTATTCATTGGTTCATACCCATCCAAGTACACTCGTTCACTCACAATGAGGAGAGGAACTAAAAACTCTGCGTAGATGGCGACACAATCGACCCTTCTCTATTGCGTTTGTTAGCTTTGGCTGTCAAAAGTGATTTCACAAATCCTTCGGATTCTTTGTAAAAATGTATTCATTTATGACTGTAGTGCAGTTAAAAAATGAATTGCGGCAAAGAAATGCCTCTGTCGCTGGTAAAAAGGCTGATTTAATCGAAAGGTAAGCAAATAAAACTTTTGAGGTTATGTACGGATAATTGTGCTTTATTTATTTATTAGCTTTATTAAATAGACTATTTTTGTTTTAGATTGGAAGCCTACGACCGAAACTTTAATTTTGGTGCAGAACCCGGCCCTAGTGACGATCCTAGGTACACCTGCCCGCCGGTGTCGAGCTTCAAGGATATCAATGCCGATTCGCCCATTCCACCTTTAAACCGGCATGAAATTCAAGCATATTTTGAAAGATATAATGCGCAAAATAAAGGTAAAGACATGTACGAGTCTCGATGCTTGTTGACTGCGCGATATGCTTCAGACGGAAATTTTACTTACATCCAAGGACAATGCAAAGCGCAAATGAAGAAAGTCACTTACTTAGTGAACGTAAAGCTTTCAAAAGAAGGAAATATCGAACAGGCCAACTGCGAGTGTGCTGCTGGCAGTGGTATTGAAGCTCATTGCAAACATGTGTCGGTCCTGTTATGTGCGGTGGAAGATATCTACAGAACAAAAACTATGATCGTGCATCAAGTATCAACACAGAGGCTCATGACCTTTAAAAGACCTCATAAAGCATTTTATAGGTCGCCAATACAGGCTCAAAATTTGCCAACTTGCAAATCAAAAAAACGAGCCATGAATTACAATCCCCTTAAGGAAGAAGATGTAATGGAGAATTATGAAAATTATGTACAGAACTTGGCTATAAACTTCGGGGAATCAACAATGCCCATTCTTCAAACCATTAAACCGGCAAACCCTTATGCAACCGAATGGGATCATAGCCATTACACTTCCCAAAATGATAAGGAGATTCTATTGGAGAGGTTGCAGTTGAAAAATATTACGCATGAAGAAATTGTAAGGATAGAGCAGGCTACAAAGGTGCAGGACAAGTCTCAAGAATGGCATACTCTTCGATCTTACAGGCTGACTGCCAGTATGTTTCATTTAGCTTGTCACGCTACAACTGGAAAAGAACAGCTGATCAAAAGGATTATGAACCCCAGAGCAATAAATACTAGAGCTGTCACTCATGGAAAGATTCACGAGAGTACTGCAATAAATAAATACACAGAATTTTTTGGACTTCGAGTAGAAAAAAGTGGACTTCACATTTCAGAACAGTTTCCATTCCTAGCAGCATCACCAGATGGTCTTCTAGGTGAAGATACTGTCATTGAAGTGAAATGTCCATATGCTGCAAGGTACATGAATGTTACTGCTGTGACAGTGCCATACCTGGAGCAAATAAATGGGGTTCTCTGTTTGAAAAAAAATCACCCGTATTTTTACCAAATTCAGGGTCAATTATTCTGCTGTAACAGGAAATACTGCAATCTCATAATCTACACTTTTAAGGAAATAAAAGTAATTTTTTTGGAGCGTGATGATTGCTTTATTGATGAAATGATCTCGAAACTAGTGGCATTCTATGAAAATCACTTAAAACCCGAAATAATAAATAAATATTATTATAGGAATTATGATTTAATAAATAAAAAATAAAACAGTTGTTGTTTTTTTATTTACCTGAAATTATTTCATAATACTTTCTCTAAAATTACAGCACATAGTACATATAAAAAATATTTTACCAGCGATAGGTATATAATTGTGGTCCAAGTCAGTTTTTAAAATTTTATATGTTTTAGTTAGGCCAATGAGACGTTCAATATGTACCCTTTTACTAGCTAGGTTCCTATCTTTTAAAACTGTCAAACCCGGTAGCTGTGTTTTTCCTTTAAGAAATGTTGGTATGTTTACAGAAACATTTTTGTGTGCAAACATGTCTTGAATATTAAAACCGCGATCTGCTAATATACAATCACCACTTTCACATTTACTTATTAAATCGCTTCTCTCCACTGTTTGTCTGTCACTAACCGATCCAGCATAAGCGGGAGAACAATAAGACAATAATCCCCCCGGAGTACCTCCAACAAGGACTTTCAGTGTATTCGCATGCTTGTAGCTACTCCAAGATGCCTGTTGAGCAGTAGGATTTTTTGGTTTCTGGACATGAAATTCTGTTCCATCTAATATGACCCTTATATCACTATTGTAATTTTTAAAATGTTCAGGCATATAATACTGTACTAAGTCTTTACTTGGCCATGTGTTGATTTTAGACCAAAGTTGGTACATAAAGTTTACCCAGGTGATAAATATATTTGACACTGTGGTGGTACTTATACTAAAAAATCTACTTAATTCAAATACACATTTGTTTTGTCTTAACTTCATCATGGTTAAAAAGAACTGATCTTCTGTACTTAATAGAATAACAGAACTATTATAATACTGTATTTTATGTGCCATAGGACTTAAAGTTGAGTATACAAAGAAGAACTTCTTGTAACACTCAAAGCCTGTATAAAACTGAATAGCTTTGTCATCATTTTGAAATCTATGTATTGTCCCAAACACATGTTCCATATCAATCTGTGTTCCTTTTGACGAGACTTCTTGTTTATCTGCAACAGGCACTGTACAATGTTTTATTTCAGAACTGTTAGCAATTTCTATTTCACTATCCACTTCCATGAAATTCGGAGGCATTGTGTCTTCATGAATTGATGTTGCATGGCTTGTTGTTGCAGTTACACTATCTTTAAACTGTAACTTTCTCTGCGACCTTGTCTCAAGTCGCTGCTGGCGGGCGATTGCACTTGGTGTATCAACCTTTAAAACGTTGAATGCAAATATTGAGGGCACAGCAGTTTTTTTCAGGAATCTTGCCTTGGGCGCATAATCTGAAAGAGAGCCACCGCTGTTAAACAGTTCAAAGAGACGCTCATCATACAGGATAAGTAAAGAATATTAAAAAAACTTACTTGTGTATATACTTTGTCCGTAATAGTCGTCTGATGTAAAATGCATAGAACATAAACGGGATGAGTCTTTTGCTTTGAAGTTTTTGATACGTAACGCACGCTCCCAGGCTTTTCGACGCTTGCGGTCTTTTGGAAAAGCGTGAACGCCTTGATTTTTGCAGTTTAGAGCACTACACTGAGTCATTTTGTAGTAGAAATATTTAAATGATTGAAAACTGGCAATGGTATTTACTAAAAATGTATGGGATTTGACAGATGACAAATGAACATTAGGGACTGTCGATTGTGCTGACACCTGGCGGGATAAAATGGCAGTTTTTCTCCTCATTCACACATTCATTCAGTCATCGGTCAGTCTGCTCATACGTTCCGTTCCTACATGTATTAATCTTTTTTTAGGTGAAATCTGTAGCCGCGACGCCGGGGCAGGTCTAGCCTTCTCCCTCGGTGACTCACAAGACCAAGCCAAAGGCATCGCCGTCCCTTTCCTCCGCGGCGTGGCGTCCCGCTCGCACCCGTGCGACGCGCGCATGCCCACCCTATACACAAGTGTGGGGAATTATGAAGAAATGTTGGGGGAATTTGTGGGGGAGTGTGGGGATTATTACCCGCAGTTGGGGGCGTTTTTGGAGAGGGGTAAAAGTGAGGTTGAGTTTGTGTGTGATTGTTTTTGTTAATAAAAGTTTATAAGAAAGGACTTTGTCTTACTGCTGAAAAATGTAGTGACAACGATTTTTTTTAGTTTTCAACTGACGAACAGTATGAAACAGGACTTAATAAAACACTAATACACAATACAAAACTTTTATTGTCATATCTTTACGTAAGTAATACTACAATAGCGCGATCTAATTTGGAGGTGGCGCCATCTATTGACGGCTTTCCTTCAATACAGTATAATAAACGGGATTAAATAAAACACCATACAACGCATCAGTAATTGCGATACAGCGAGGAAATGCCGCCAGCATCCTCGGTACAATGCCACAAGGGCGAATCCTAGATATATAGGTTAGGTTAAGTAAATTAGTTTGGTTTAATCTATGTCTGTGTGTCATACATTGTAGTTTTGAAAAAAAATATACGACTTAACCATAGATAGTAAGGTATTATATTATTAGTCATATTTTTTACGTAATACTCCAATAGCGCGATCTAATTCGGAGGTGGCGCCATCTATTGCCGGCTACAATACAATATAATAAACGGGATTAAATAAAACACCGTAAACGCTTAAGTTCTAGTATTATTCACACAACGGCAGTCACATTCAAAATTGTAGTCATTCAAGTAGTACTGCGCACACTTCGCCTCAATACCGGGTATGTGGCGCTCCAAAAAGGCCCGATGTGCGGCGATGTGCGTAAATGCGGCGTATCTGTTAAAAAAAGTGTAACATTTTTTTAGAGTTCCGTTAAAGATGCATTCAGACCAAGCGAACATTCGCTATTCTAACCTCCTACTCCACGAAATTCGATCGTTACACAAAACGTGATTGGTTGATTTCAAGCGGGGGATAGAACAGCGAATGCTCTTTTGGTCTGAATGCACCTCAACAAGAAAACCTTATAGTTTGCCATGTCCGTCTGTCCGTCTGTCTGTCCGCAGGATAGCTCAATGGTAATTAACTAGTACGAGAAATCTGCAATTTGGTACAGGGAAACATATTAATCATGCCGACAAAGTGGTAGTATAAAATAAAATCTAGATTTTTTTTTTCGGGTGCCTCCCCAACTGGTGAAGGGGGGATGATTTTTTTTATTTGTTGTAATAGGTACTATAGTGTGGGGTATCATTGAATATGTATCTTTAAAAGAATAAGGGTCTTCAAAGAAAGTTTTTTTCTAAAATCTATATTTTTGGTGATAACCACTCCAGAATAAAAATAAATTGTGTCCCCCTCCCCCCCTCCTCTACCTTTTTATCCATGGGTCCAAAAAATATGACAAAAAACATGAATAGTGGGCTCAGCTCAGCCGTTTTTGGGGGATCAACTTTTTTCTGTCTGTTATTGCCATGTTTACGGTCGTTTATGCAAAATTTATGCATAATTATGATATTTAAACTATGCAAACATGCATTTTTCTGCTGTAAATAAACCCTTTCCTTGATGGGCCCTCTACAAACGGACTATATGCATGTTTGCATAAATTAAGTAGCATAATTTTGCATAAAACCCGTCAACCTTCAAGTCAAGTGTGAATAGGCACCTTCTGGGCAAACTCACGCCATCGTAGGCCGCGTCTCTGCCCTTGGCTAGTCTGTGGCCATGAGTAAGCCTATTTATTTCAAATAAAAAAAAAATCTGCGTGCTCAGGCGACGGTAACCATGGCAATAATAGACAGAAAAAAGTTGTCTTTTGAACTACTCCGGAAGAACTCCGGCCGGTTTTTTTCATTTATCATATTTATTAAATTGCACTCATGAACAACATGTGTAACATGAACCCTGATGAGCGTAGCAATTACAGTTATATTAACTTTTATCACTACTATCTAGTATCTACATAAGAGGTGTTATCACAGATCAGTATAGATAGCTAACGGAGGCATGGAACATGTCGCAGCGTTATGGCCGATTGGCCTTTATAGTGTGACAGATGCGCGCCATATGAGCCAGTCGCAACTTACCCGCGACTGCAGAATGAGCTCGGACATACCCGCAAAATGCCGAATTGTGCCGTTATTTCTTGTAAAAATAGGAGTGTAAATAAACATTTCAAGGACTATTGAGTCACGTACCACATGTAAGTATTGTTTTTTTTAGTTATTAGTTGACAAAACCACGTATTTTTACAAATAATATATAACAACAAACCGCTGACATAAACGTCATAATGATATTACTTGGGCGTACCAATTGGTTGAACTATTCAGTGATAAATTGTATGTGCGTTTTACATTGAATAGAATAGAACGGCTTAGAATAGCATGCAAGTTACAATTTGGTAAGCGACCGTGTAATGTATCGAATGCTAGCGATATTCACAACCGTACTGTCATTTCTTGGTACGGCCGCTGCGAGCAGGCCGCGAACTAGAGGTACGACTAGAGGTGTGCGCCACGCCGGCGCGGCGACGCCGCGCTGCGGTACCCACGCCGCCGCCGCCGCCGAGATTTTCAAAATCCACGCCGCGACAAAAATTTTGCGGAATAAAATCATTTAAATTACGCGCTACGCTGATCAAATTCACATTAAACAATAATGTGCTTGCGAATATCGACAAGCGGTTCCCTCTGACCTAAAAGGTTGTATGCGCAGCACTTCTGGATTGCAGATTTTCAGGCCTAAAGGAGATTGATACGTACCTAGGAAAAAAATATTAAATTATTCCCAATTGTACAGATTTCTTTTACATAGATAGAATTCCAAGTGTACACAATCCCAATACTACAGATTTACAAACCTACAGATCCCAATACATTAATATTCCCATATTGTTACGGTTTCCTATGTCTACAGATTATCTATATTACTGATTCCTAACTCTACAGATTACCATGCGCCTACAGATTCCATATTCTCTAGATTTCACGTCTACTGATTCCCAACTGTAATGCTTTTTTCAACACACTTGCTCGTAAGTCGTAACGTACGAGTAGTTCTTATTGAACCGCTTTTAGGCTTATAATCCTAGGTATTATTAGCTTTGTGTTTTTTCATTATATTATTAGTCAGCCTCCGTAGCCTAGTTGGTAGTGACCCTGCCTACGAAGCTGGAGGTTCCGGGTTCGAATCCCGGCGAGGGCATTCTTTGTGTATTTATTTATCACAAATGTTTGTTCCTTGGTCATGGTTGTCTATGTATTTAAGTATCTATATGTATCTATCTATTATATATATCGTCGCCTGGTACCCACATCACAAGCCTTAATTGAGCTTACCGTGGGACTAGGTCGATTTGTGTAAGATGTCCCAATATATTTATATATATTTATATTTATATATTCTTCACATCGTCGATCCCACAGTGTTCAAGACAAAAGTCTTCAATGAGTGCGTCCTACCCTTCATGACGTACGGAGTCGAAACGTGGACACTGACGGTACGGCGGGTCCACAAGATCAAGGTCGCTCAGCGAGCTATGGTAAGGGCTATGCTCGGCGTCTCTTTGAGAGATCGAATCAGAAATGAGGTTATCCGGCAGAGAACCAACGTGATCGACATAGCCCACCGTGTTAGCAAGCTGAAGTGGCAGTGGGCTGGCCATATTAGCTGTAGAACCGACAACTGGGTGAACGAGTTCTTGAGTGGAGACCGCGTCTGGGCAAGCGTAGTGTAAGACGTCCTCAGGAACGGTGGAGCGGCGCTTTGCGCAGGATGGCTGGCAGGAGCAGCCAAAGATCGAAAACTGTGGCGTGAAATTGGGGAGGCCTATGTCCAGCAGTGGACTGCGATAGGCTGATGATGATGATGGATGTTTTTTCGTTATATACGTTAGGCTACCATAGGAGGTTTATTGACTGTCTATTAACGGATACTATTAATTTAAGTGATATTTTTAGAGAAAAAGGAGATGTAAGATTAAAAAAAATTGGCATTTGTAAAAATTTGCTGTCGCTTTGCACGGCTTAGAAATAGGCAACTGCAGCTTTGCCTGGTAAAACCTACGTAAAATTGGCGAAAACCTGGTTTTATGTCCCCTGTTTCCTCCTGCAAAAATAGCTACCACTTTGTAACATTTTTTTTTTTCATAATCAATTTAAGAAAGGTATTTCCCATGTCGGTATGTTTCCTCTTTTTGGACAGTATACGAAATATTTTTTTAAGAGTATATTAAATCGCATATAATATTTGGCTATTTTTAGGCATGTAATAATAACGTCAAACCGACATGCGCGATGGAAAAATAGAGTTTATATGAAAAAAAAATTTTTTTTCGTGTGTATATAGGTATACAAAACACTTTTATACATCGATGTATGATTAGCAGTATGTGCGATGATGGTACTATAAAAGAGGGTGTAAAGCTGGGTATCTGTAGTATTTTAAATCTGCAGTACCTATTGGGAATTCGTAGTATTGGGAACCTGTAGTATTGGGAATCTGTAGTGTTGAGTATTTTGTAGTATTCGAAATCCGTATTATTGGTTATTGGGAATGTGTATAATCGGGAATTCTCATCCTAGGTTGTTAATAAATTCTCATCCTTACGAACATACAGGTGAATAATGTGGCCTTGACGGGTGGCAAAATTTTGCGGCGCGCCGCCGCCGACGATTTCTATGCCGGCGCACACCTCTAGGTACGACTGACCGTGCCAATGACAAATAGGGTCGATAAATTGTTAATGTATTTGATTATATTCAATTTTTCTTTCATATTTTGACCTTTGTATCAATATCTTATCTTCATAAAGGTAAAGCAATATAAATAGATTATATCGCGTACTATATTCATTATTTTGAGCGTCTTACAATAACCGTTGTCAAAGGTTGAAATGTTTTATTTTTAAATATGTGACCATCGCGGAAATGAAAGATACATCTTGTTTATTAAGGGTACAACCGTCTAAATAATTATTTGTTTATTTGATTCCCAGCCACAATTAAGATAATGTCGTTAATAAATTGCTTTGTTCATATTCAAATACATGTTTATAAAGATTAGATACATCGTTCAATGCGATATTTTAATCTGTAAGTATTTATTTGTTATTGAATGATAGATCGATTTAAATGTTTTTCTTAATATTCCGGCCTTATCAAATATTTATGGATAATAATTTATCGACGTAGCCTCTTCTTTAGTGCAGCGCTTCACTCCGCGCTTTAGCCAATCACAGCGTGGCATAGGCCCGACCTAGGAGACACCGAGACTCATTACGATTTCGCTTCGTTACAAATCTCTCTCTTTCATATATCTATGGGTGTTACCTATAAGTAGAGCATCCGCTATAAGTCCCATGTTTATTGGCGTCGGGGAACGGCGTAGACGCCACACCTCGCAAATACGGGATGGCGGCAAATTTGGCGCCGCTGTAGAACGCCAAGCCACTGCCCTGGTCGCCACGGCAGATTAACGACTCTGGTCTGTTTCCAGGACCTGTGGGAAATAGTACATTATGCATCAAGGGAGGTAAGTACGGGATTGCTAACGAGAGTGTTGGAACTGGCCATCAGGTGATGTTTTGTACTGACTTTTATTCAAAAAGTAATTTGACACATTTGTTAGATACAAATAAATAACAAATTAAGGAATATTTGTTTTATTAGGTTATGGGGAAATATTTACAAATTTTAATATACCTTTTATAACCAGTTTTCTTCTATTTTGGGATCAGTTTTATAGTTTTTTTGATAGTGTGTTTTCGTAAATATGAGTGTCCAAAAATGGCATCGCTTTAATATTGAAAAGCTACGCGGACTTGACAATTGGCTGGTATGGAAGTTCGATATCAATTTACAATTAACTATGCACAAATTGCAAGATATTGTGAAAGGCGTCGAGACTGTTCCTGTACCTCCTAGTTCTGATGCGCCGGCTGACGAAATCACAAATTATCAAAGGAAACGAACCCAATATGAATCTAAGAACGCGATGCACTATTGCAATGCCTCATAGGATGCAGCGTGTCCGTCTAACCGAAACGGCATATTCTCACTGCTAAATCCGGTAAGGAAATGTGGGACATACTTCACTCTGTATATGAGCAGAAGAATGAGAGAAGATTAGATCTGTTGTATTGCCAATTGTTTACGTACACTAAAGACGAAGCAGATGATATAGCTACGCATGTATCCAAGCTGCATACATTATGGCAACAACTTAACGATGAATTAAAAGAAGAAAGAACATTACCTCAGTCATTACTCATGAATCGGATATTGAATACCTTACCTTCAACTTATCTCGAATTTAAGGATGCCTGGGAGTCCGTGCCTAAAGAAACTAGAAGTATCTCAACTCTAATGGAGCGCCTGCGCCTTCATGAGCAGCGACTTGGTGATCTTGGCACTAATCCTTCTACCTCTACATCTGATAAAGCTCTCTTATCAAGTAAACATAGCATAAAATGTTCACACTGCAATAAGACCGGTCACACACGAGCACAATGTTTCTTGCTCAAGAAATTGAAAAAGCGAAACAAGAAAATTAAAACATTAAGTAATGATTCCGTAAAAGAGGATGGCGATGCATTCCTGTCTCGTCTGAATGATTCAAGCCCAAATTTTACTGTCGATTCTGGAGCATCTCATCATGTTACGTCATGTGCCAACTGGTTCAGAAGCTACACGCCTTTCGACACCCCCAGAGCCTTGCGTCTTGGAGATGATAGGGCCATGTATGCTAACGGCCAAGGAATTATTGACGTTGAAATGTCTGTAAATGGCAAATGGAATCGTGCTCACTTGAATAACGTATGGTACGTATCACAAGCAGGACAAAACCTATTCTCAGCTGGTTCAGCTTTAGACCACGGTTATGTTGAGATAGCCGACAAAAACAAGCGCATCTTCAAAGACAAGAGCGGCCAAGTCAAAGCTGTAGGCATCAGAGATGGTAACCTATATAAATTACTTATGAGAGTAATAACTGCAAATGCTTGTGTGGTCAAACAAGGAACAAGCCTGCAAATTTGGCATGAAAGGCTTTGTCATCAAAACAAGAGACATGTAAAGGAAATTCTTTCTCGCAACAATATACAATTTTCATCTAAACAAACCGACTGTGATGGCTGTGTATACGGAAAGATTACCAGGCTGTCATTCGGTACAAGGCAACATCGTGGTACCAAACCTGGCGATCAAATGTTCAAGAAACCACGTCAATATCCAACTGACCAACTTTATGCGGAATCTCGGTTCCTATCGGTCCGGCAATTATTCATCTGCAGGGTTGCAGCGTTAGTGCACAAGCACACTCTCAACTCTCCCACATATACATCGCTATTAAACAAGAGGACATATCGTGTGCCTCAGAGCATGGCTAAAACTCCTTACTCGCGTCGTTTTCCGCAAATTCCACACCCTTTGATTTATAACCAAAATGCAAAATCTCTGAATAATATCAATATACCTATTCAAAAAATGACTCTCCGGGAACTGCTACGCGTTCTCAAAAATTGGTTACTCACCCTTTCGTACAAGGCGACCGAAGACTTACTGAAACCTTTGCAATAACGTAACGCACACATTTATATTTAGCAGGCCAGATATTAGTTTTGCTATAAATGTTTTATCGAAGCACGTCGAAAACCCTGACAAGCGTCATTATGCAATCGCTAAACGAGTCTTGAGATACTTAAAGGGAACGCAATCTCTTGGTATATTATACAAGTATTCTCCAGAAGGTGGACATTCCTTCTTAGCATATAGTGATGCGGATTATGCGGGAGACAAGGACACGAGAAGGTCAACTTCTGGTTACGTGTGTCTGGCCGCAGGGGGAACAGTGTCGTGGTCTTCCAAAACACAAAGATGTGTAAGTTTATCAACAACAGAAGCCGAATTTGTTGCGGCCAGCCTTGCAGCCCAGACTGTAATATGGCTCAATCGCCTGTACAAGGAAGTACGAGGATTCGACGTTGTACCTACATTGTATGTAGATAACCAAAGTGCTATCAAGCTTGTCAAGAACCCTGTGTTTCATTTCAAGACAAAGCACATAGATACACGGTATAAGTTTGTGCAAGAATTGCATGATGAGAAGAAGGTCAATATCCTCTACGTGCCATCCAAGGAGCAAGTGGCGGATACGCTCACGAAACCTCTACCCAAGGAAAGCTTTCTCAGAGCACGAGGTTTGTTGGGTATGGTGACTAAACCTGACCTGATGTAGGGGGAGTGTTGGAACTGGCCATCAGGTGATGTTTTGTACTGACTTTTATTCAAAAAGTAATTTGACACATTTGTTAGATACAAATAAATAACAAATTAAGGAATATTTGTTTTATTAGAGAGTGTTAGAAGCCCGACGCCGTTATGACTTTTAGAACAATTCTTTGGGCTCTTTCAAGTTTGAGCATAATGGTCTTAGGTGCACCACCCCAGACGTAAATGCAGTAGCCTGTGATTGATTGGCACAATGCACTATAGATTGATGTCAAAAGTTTTATATCGCAAACGTGTCGTAATGATTTGAATATATAAATCAACTTACGTACCCTTATATTGGCATGAATGAGCTGTGAGTTTAATAGCTTTTTCCGATGCTTTACTTTTATTTCGAACAGTAAAGGCCATAAATTTTGTCTTTGATCAATTAAGGGTTAATAAGTTAGTCGTTAACCAAGTTGTTATCACATTAAACCCTTCTTGTGCTGTTCTATTTATGTCAGACCAAGAATTTCCATGGAAAAGTAAAACAGTGTCATCAGCAAAGGTAATTACTTGAGCGTTTTTAAGTACAATTTTACAGAGATCGTCTATGTAAATCAGAAAAAGTGTTGGCCCAAGGACACTGCCTTGTGGAACGCCATAATTTATAT
This sequence comes from Thaumatotibia leucotreta, assembly GCA_025490895.1. NCBI lineage: Eukaryota > Metazoa > Arthropoda > Insecta > Lepidoptera > Tortricidae > Thaumatotibia > Thaumatotibia leucotreta. The sequence goes on from JALPQI010001904.1 coordinate 78,000, forward strand.
TTTCTACATTACTATATTGATCTCCTACCCTTAGCTAGCGCTTATTTTCTATTTGTAAGATAGTCCTGCAACAAAGACAATGGCAATCCCCGTATACCTACGTTTTCTAGTTTTTTAATCAGTATTGGGACAGAGACCGTATCAAATGCCTTTTTTAAATCGAGAAATATACATAGTGCTTTTTTTATAGCTGCTAAAAATAGAAACAAAAAGAAAACTTAATCTATGCTAAATCTTAAACTAAGTACAAAGCATCAAAATGGATGCCACTCAGCATATGCCGATAACTAAAGGGTTTTAGTTATGGCGCTGGTTTTCAGGGCAACCAGTAAAATTATTGATAAATTGACACTAATCTGTTGACATAATAAATAAATTAGTAAATGAATGAATTACAATTAGAGTTAGTACCACAAAGCACGGACCTCTTTAGTGTGTAACCTATAGAGGCGGCCTTGGCTGTCATTTTTATAGAAATCGACCACAGATAAAATATAGGGAAGATTCCGTGTATTAAGACATACCTGAACAAACTATTGTCATCCTTTACCATCTCAAGATGTAATCCATAAGGAAAAGAGACAAATAAGGTAGCTCTACTTGGTCTTGAATTCTATCAATGACTCCATTTTCTTGAACAATGCTACCAACCTGACTAGATAAAATGTCATTACTATTAGTGTTGTCCAGTCTTCATCGTATGCTTTTATCGGCAATAATAATATTTTTACCAAATTAGGTAGCGAATACACCTTAAGCACTGTGCGAAATAAACCTTATTTCCTACGCAGGATCACGATCTTCTGCAATCCTTTATATGTCATGATTTCTAAATCTACATTTTAGGATAAAAATAAAATAACAAAATTAATGAAATTTTATCTTTAATTAAAATGTCCAATGTCATAAGAAGTATTCTGTCTAAAACGTATGCCACTAGTTGGCGCCACTTAGCGGTAAGGTCTCGCTAAGAAACAATTATCTAACCTCAAAGAAAAACTAACTAGAAGGTCATTTTATTTTTTTACATAATTTTATTAACCCGTACAAATCTTAGAATTTAGACAAGTTTCTGGACCTGACGCCTCAGTGCTGCCGCCCTGGTGAACGGCATTTCAGAAAACCCTCATTATAACATGTTTTATGGAACTTATCATCCCTTAAAGCATACCTAACAATTTTCGTATGACATTGGATGATTACCAAATATGGTGGGTACTACGTCAGAATGTAATCACTTATGCGCGTACCCTTGCCTGAAACAACAGCTTCAAAATGTGCGGAGCATATTTTTGTAAACTTTTTAGGGAACCAGTCGTCTGCCTTTTTGATATTTTTGACCCATAATAGCCTTTGTTCAGTGTCCTGTGGCAACCTGTTGGAAATTAAAAACATCGATTCATTTTCTGAGTTGGCTATCAATACATTTATCGATATCACGATCGGTCTCTTAGGTACAACACTATGCGATACAAATATTTGAATCCCACTATTTATAATTACATTACGAAGGCAAATACGAATGGTTAATTCACAAAACTACATACATGTATCCGGCAACAAATATTGAATAAGATTTTCAGTTACTTTTACCTTAATAAGGTTCGAAATCTTAAAATTCAAGTCAAAACTAAATTACCGGTGAAACGTAATGTCTTTATTTTGTTCATTCAGGTAACCCTGGCGGTTTTTACACCCTGGAACCACACAAGTCATCACTTTTGTCACATTCCGTGGACTTATCGAACAGAAATATACATGCAAAGCTTTATTTTAATCACTTTTACTACTTGCGGTTTAGGTGCACTAGTATACCCAAACAAAGATCGTTGACAGCGAGGGGCCGCACATAGTGTGCCACTAAGAGGGATAGACATAGTCACAGACTACTAAGAAGATACTACGTATAGTGACGTATTCAACGCATTTGTCTGGCACTTAGACTTAGCACTAAGTGCCACACACACAAAAAATAGTGGCACAGTGATAAGGACGGACGATTATCGTTCCTTTTCACTTCCACTAGTAAAAAGTTTCATAAGACCATCCCTTTCGTTCTTGCTATTATTATTATTACGTTGTCAAATCCATATCCATATTCTATATCCATGGTTGACAGGCATTGCCGGCGTCACCCACAGATAATAATAGACTCGATCTATAAATTTATAAGTCTATGAATCGAGGGGCCGCACATAGTGTGCCACTAAAAGGGATAGACATAGTCACTTACTACTAAGAAGATACTTGTGTGTGTGGCACTTAGTGACGTATTCAACGCATTTGTCTGGCACTTACATTTAGCATCTAATGCACACACACACAAAAAATAGTGGCACAGTGATAAGGACGGACGATTATCGTTCCTTTTCACTTCCACTAGTAAAAAGTTTCATAAGACCATCCCTTTCGTTCTTGCTATTATTATAACGTTGTCAAATCCATATTAATCCTACATTCATGGTTTAGACAGACGTACTGGGTCGCGTTTTATAAAGTTACAATTTACAATTTCGCTGTTTGCCTCTCTAACGCACGCACATATTGGCTAGAAAAAGAGGCGTGACTTTTGGAACCAAATCGTGATTTTAGGAAACCGAAACGTGACTAGTGACGCGACGCGACAGCCCTGGCAACACTATCTGATATTCTGGTTAAGAGAGACTTTTTGGCGGGAAGTCGAACAAGGCGCGCGTTTTAATTTTTCGCTAAATCCTAAAAACGATTTTCTTAGTGTTAATTTGTATTATAGTTGTTGTAAATATTAATTTAGTGTACATAGTTATATCGTGTAAATAAATATGGGTGAATCCACCGGCGGGGGACCGCCCCCCGGTGATGAGACCAAGAAAAGAAAGTTACAAACTTTGTATCTTACCACGAACTATAAAATGTTTACAAAACCGAATTATAAAAGACAATTTCCGGAAAATCACAGTGCAGATTGTGTTGTGTATGTCGAGTCTCAAGAAGACGAAAAAATAGGCAACAAAAATCCTATTAAATTAACGAAACTATTCACGGACAATGTTAAAGGCATAGTCGGCGTGCACAGAGTGAACGCGCATAAAATAGGCGTCACTTTCAAAAAACCTGCACCTGCGAATGACTTCCTGACTATGGATAACTTTTTAGGCAGAAACAAGTTGAAAGCTTTTGTACCTGCACACTTAACTGAGACGACCGGCGTGATACGCTATGTACCTAAGGAGTTAAGCAATGAGGAGATTTATAAGAATATTAGTTGTGACACTGAGGTAATCTCAGTGAAAAGATTCATGCGAAAAGTCGAAGGGAAGCTAGTACCATTGGGTACCATTGCTGTCACATTTGCAGCAACCACACTACCACAACATGCGTATATCCAGATGTTCCGATACCAAGTCAGAATGTACATACCACCACTACTGCAATGTTATAAATGTTTGAAATTTAATCACTCAGCAAGAGTTTGTAGAGGAGAACAAATGTGTTCCTCATGCTCCGGACAGCACTCATATAAGGAGTGTGATGTAGAACAAGTCACTTGTATAAATTGCAACGGAAACCATTTGGCGATCTCTAGGGATTGCCCTGTGAAGCAAAAGAAAATGGAGGAAAAGAAGGCCAAATACGAGAACCAGAACCGAAGTTATGCCACTGTGGTGAGTAAATCACCATCTGCCCCAGTTATTACTGACCCAAAAGCTTTTCCAGCAATGCCTAAGTCGACTAATAAAGGTCTAGATCGACTTAACGCTGAAGAAATCTCAAAGAATGACATCATCATTGAAGCATTAGTTAAGTCTTTGTTTACTTTAGGTAACGATAAAGGGGACACACCGATCACTAGGAAAAGAATACAGGATGTAGTTTTAATAAATTTATTAAATTAAATAATGGATACTTTTTTACACATAGCACAGTTTAATATTCAAAGCTTATTAAGTAAAAGAGCCTTATTACATACATTTCTCTCAGAACAAAATATTGACATTTGTTTATTAAATGAAACATGGCTAAAAAGTAATAGTATAATCCCTAATTTTGCACCATATAATTTTGTACATAAGATCTCAAAAAATTCTAAGAACGGAGTAGGTATTCTGATCAAACAACATTTAAAATATACAATTGTAAACACAACTTTTTATGAATCCATCCAGAATATCTGTATCTCAATAGAAACATCAGTAGGTAAACTAAGTATTCTTTGTGTATATTGCCCACCTAACAGTACTAGATTTGACAACCATAAAATGGAAAAAGTTTTACAGGAAACACCTAAGCCGTGTCTCATCATGGGAGATTTTAATGCACATCACATATTATTTGGATGTCATTCCAATACTAGTAGAGGCAACATTTTATACAACCTTATTGATAAATTTGACTTATGCATTTTAAATGATGGTAGAGCAACAACTGTCCAATATCCCAATAGGAATCCTTCTGCTATAGATATTAGTATAGTTAGTCCGGCAATAGCTCCACTCTGCGAATGGCGTGTGCATGATGATCCAATGGGTAGTTATCATTACCCAACTATTGTAGATATAAATGTGAAACCATCCATATACGAAGTACGATCTGTGGAAGAAAAATATATTTATAACAGGGCAGATTGGTGTAAGTACCATGAGTTATCAGAAACATACTTTTCACATTTAGATAATATAATTATAGACCCACTTAATTTGTACAATAACTTTGTAAATCTTTTATATGACCTACGATCTGAAACTGTTCCTAAACAGAAGTCAAAACAAACCATGAATGTCATGCGGAAACCAGCTCCCTGGTGGAACCAAGCCTGCATTAATGCTGTTAAGCACTCTAAAGAAGCTTTATTACAGTACAAAAAATCACCTAGTATTACTAATTTTATTAACTACAAAAAGTCTGATGCTCAGAAGAAAAAAATATTAAAGGAACAAAGGGTGCAATCATGGCACGAGTTGTGTGGAACTTTTAATAGGATGACACCAGTTTCTAGAATATGGAGCTACATTAAGAAATTTAAGAGAATTGGCTCCTGTCATAATAGATTTTTCAATGATGAATGGGTACCAAGTTTCATGGATAGAATATCAGATTCATCTGAATTGAACAATAATAATTTGAATAGTATATTAAATCAGTCAAACATAAATCAGAGTAATTTTTTTCTCAATAAACCATTCACACTAAATGAACTGCACATATCACTTAAAAGTAGGAAAGACACAACACCAGGTTTGGACAGTATTCCATATATGCTAATTAAAAAATTACATCCTAATGCTTTACAAATACTGTTAAATATTTACAACAAATTATGGGATAGTTTAATAATACCAGAGCCATGGAAAACACAATGTGTTATTCCCATTTTAAAACCAAACAAAGAAATAAACAATCCTTCATCATATAGACCTATTTCCTTGTCATCATGTTTAGGTAAACTGTTTGAAAATATGTTAAAGTTACGTTTAGATTTTTTTGCCGAAACACAAAATAAGTTACCAGATGTTCAGTTTGGATTCAGAAAAGGAAGAAGTTGTTCTGAAAGTTTTGTGTCTTTTATTTGTGACCTCAAGAAGGCGAAACTGAGCCTTACAAACATTATATGTGTATTCTTAGATGTAAAGGGTGCCTTTGACAATGTAAACATTGAAAGTCTAATTCATGTGTTACATGAATTAGACTTACCAGGTAAAATACTAAATTGGATCTTCAACTTTTTGAGTAACAGGACTGTATATGTAAAATTTAACAATAAATTATTTGGACCCACAATTACTAATAAGGGTACAATGCAAGGTGCAACCTTGTCACCGTTATTATACAATTTATATACATCTCAAATCCTTCATTATGTAAACACCTCCAACATCAAAATTTTACAATTTGCAGATGACTTGCTTTTGTACAGTGAAAATCAAAACCTAAATATAGCTGTTGACAATATGAATAATGCTCTAGTTCAATTACAACATTATTATAATAACATTCTTAAATTAGAAGTTTGTCCTGATAAAAGTAAAGTTTTAGTTATTAGTAAAGACCCATCTGCACAATCAACTGTAAATATTAGTTATAATAATAACATAATTCCTATTGTCAACCAACACAAATTCCTGGGAGTTGTCATAGATAACAACTTGAAATTTGATAAGCATATAGCATACATAAGCCAGAATGCCATGAAAAGCTTAAATGTGATGAGAAGTTTAGTAGGAACTTTTTGGGGCTCCGACCCTAAAACTCTTAATATGCTGTATAAAAGCATAGTCAGAAGTCATTTTGACTATAGCTCCCTGGCTTATATGAATGCAAGTTGTGCATTGTTACGAAAATTAGATGTGATTCAAAATATAGGTTTGAGAGTGATAAGTGGGGCCATGCGCACTACTCCTATAAATTCTATGGAAATAGAAAATTGTATACCTCCTTTGTCCTTAAGGCGTTTGCAGCTAGCTGAGAGGTTTTGCTTAAAAGAATTATCTTGCAATAATCCTGTTGTGTTAGATAAACTCCTTTTTCCACTAGAAATTAGTCAGTTAGCTGGAACACCCAGTGTTCCTCTCAATTCTGTTATTGCAGGATCCTTACCTGAAATACCAACCATTATGACATATACCAAAAATCAAACAAAAAACATGTACAACAGTACCAAGTGGCCTATTTATATGTGCCCATATAACACTATGATTAATTTTCTTGACATTCAATGTTATTTAGAATCAGTTAAAAATAAGTCAGACTGCTTAGACTTTTTAAATGAAAAGTCTGAATATTATAAGATATTTACTGATGGCTCTAAAACTGATTGTCATGTGAAAGCAGCATATTATGATCCACAAATCAACATCACTCATTGTATAAAAATACATAACAAGTGTAGTATTTTCACTGCTGAAGCATGGGCAATATTAGAAGCTTTAAGATATGTAAGTAATAATGTAAATAATGTAAATATACTAGTTGTAAGTGATTCGAAGAGTGTCCTAACTGCCCTGTGCAATAGCAATTTAGGATATAAGCAGAACTACATTGTATATACTATCAAAGATGTGTTAAACAAATTACAGAAAAATGTTCAGTTTGTATGGGTTCCCTCCCACAGTGGCATAACTGGAAACGAGATAGTAGATCTGGCGACACGTCAAGACCACGACTTAGATCTTTCGGAATCGTTTGAAGTTCCATTCACAGATTATTATCACACCTTCAAAACCATTACAAAAAGGATGTGGAAGGAATATTGGGAGTACGTTACAGAAACGGAAAATAAAGGTCGATGGTACAAAGAAATACAGAAAGATTTACCTTCAAGACCTTGGTATAACGGCTTCCGATACATCAACAGAAAATTCATAACTTGTATCAATCGTTTGCGTACTGGCCATTGCCTCGTTCCAGCACATTTGAAAAGGAAGAATATAATAAATGATGATACGTGTACATATTGTTTAAAAGAAAAGGGTGATATTAAACATATAATATTTGAGTGCGAAAAGTTTAATGTTCAGAGATTATTACTTGTCAGTGCAATAAGTGGCATTTCTGATGAATATTCGTTAAGTGTGCCCCGCCGCGTTCAAGATTTACTGTCAAATACTGTATATTATATTCCAATTTTTAACTTTATACTTAACACGATGGAAAATATCTAAATGCTATGTATATATGTGTAGATGAATATGATGTATAGATATGTTTTAGTTTTGTTAACAAATTAACTCAAAAAGTGCTGTATGTAGTATTATGGACACGATGCTGTAATGTTGAGAAAACCTGTTATGTATAAGTTAACGATAGTTTTACATTTTGTTTTGATTGTTCTGTCCATTTTTTGAATTGTATTTCTATTTCAATGATTCCGACTGAAGGACTTGTATCCATGGTCAAGCAATAAATTAAAAAAAAAAAAAAAATTCTGGTTAAGACATGAATGTAGATTTTCTTCAAATGCCTTGTAGTACTGCGCACTGAATTTGTTGTCACACAAATCAATCTTAAAAATTAATTCAAGTAGTATATACGTTGCCAATTACTGGCTAGTTGCCTGTGTTCCACCAAAGTTTTGCAACGTATACGATGGAAACTAAACGTGTCAGCAAAACGTGTTGTTGCTGCTTGCTGCGGGCGTCGCATCGAGACATGGAGAGGCCGTACAGTCAATTCGGCTTAACGGAAATTTACTCTGATATGCTAGCCGACTGCTTTGGTATACATGTTAGTATGAGATTTAGAATAAATTGCTATTTATATTAAGGTGGACTTAAGCGCCTGCTAAAAAAGGGTATCCACCGTTTAGTATGACTATTATACAGTTGCCATCACGTATATCGGTGCGGCCTGAGTGCTGATGAATATATATCAGACGCCAGACTCCAGTGGGCATTTTCGTGGCTTGTGTACTTTTTGCAAATCAATCAATTTACATTCGAGTATTAAAATTTTGTACTTAGTATCGGTACCGACTATTTATAATGTAAAATTCCAAATATCATTGCTAATATTTAGAATTTTCCATTTAAAAACATAAACATTGATGTATTTAAAAACATAAGTACTTGGACAACATATAAGTCAAAATGACGAAAAAGTTCATTTGGCTTTACCAGTTACTCAGACAATTGTAGCTGTGTGAAAGGAACAAAACACAAAGGAGTGGGCATTTCAAGTTATAAGTCTCATAAGCTATCATGTAAATAACCATGTTAGCTTAACACTTGTATGTCTAAGCACTGATCAGTGATGAGAAAACTATTAGAAAAAAATATGTGCAACATATGAGGGGTTAAAATCATATAATGTAAATTAAATCAAATATGACACAGACTATTCTATCTTGTTTTTATTTAAATTTTGAAGTATTAAAAAACCTAACTAATGTACAGCCTTAGAGCAATGTTCATAGAACTTGAAATACCCAGTTAACTCCTTTGTGTTTTTGTTCCTTTCTCATTGCTGCAATTGTCTGAGTGACGGGTAAAGCCAAACAAACTATTTCTTCGTTTTGACTTATGTGTTGTCTTAAGTTTATAAATGAAAGGTCCACGGAAATAACATGTCTAGTCAATTCAAATTTCAGAAGGAAAATCACCTTACTTGTAATATATGATGGTGCAAATTTGCCCTGACGTTTCGAAGGACTAAACATGTTCTTTCTGTGGACCCTTTAAATTACACAGTTGCCATTTGGAATTTTACGTTATAAATAGTCGGTACCAAATACTAAGTACAAATACTTGAATGTGAATTGATTGATTTTCAAACTTTACACATGCCATGAAAATGCTTGCTGGAGTCTGAGTTATGCCCATGAACATCTGAGTCTTTATTGTAAAAGTTTTAGAGTGCTTGTTTAGATATATTTAAGTATTATGGTGGCTCTAATATACATGTATGATGGTGACTGTGCCATTTTCTATTGGCTTCCACAGCCTAGGAAGTTGACACTGTCTGTCAGCTTGAGATACAGACATTTATTCCTATATGTATCTCAGATATGCCCAGCATACATGTGCTATTTGTGAATGTACTTGCACACCTACAAGTGTCACATCTGCTGCAAGCAAGGTTGTCTGCCCATTCTGCTCGCTGCTCACTAGGGTGGGCCATTTCTCACACAATTTTCTGGAGGGCACTGTTACAAAACGGTGCAATGTGTTGTTTGACTATCACTCTTATCTTATTTTTAGTTAAAGTTATGCTTGCCTCCAGATTTGAGTAGAAATTTTCCTAAAATGTACGGGGCTTCCTAAAAGTTATTATTTATGACCATTTTTCGTCTCTTTTCGCTCCGTAACTTTAGAAAATGTCGGAATGTGTGTACACCCCACATTGTCTATAGCTAGTTAATCTATGATACACTATGACTTTTTACTTATAACTGTCATCTGTCACTTCCGTCTAGACCCTACAACTGGCAAACATGGCTTAATTATATATTTAATTATAATCGACATTAATCTTTAAGTTTTACATCTATAATGTGACAACTGCTTCTGTTCTTATTATGTGATATAATAAAGAAGGAAACTACGGCTGGATTTGTGCGGTTTTATTTGCAATTCATCTTTACATGTAAGTACCTCTAATCCCGTGGGACGTGTACCGTTGCGCAGTTGCTCTACAACAGGTTATAGTGTGCCCAGAATAGGCAATTAAGCCGAGAATCAAATAAAAAGCCCTGACCGCGCGATTGTGAGAACACGAAGAAACTGCACATCATATAAACGGCAAATCCAGCCAAAAACATAACCTCATCATGTCGGCCAAGTTACATGAAACGAATATTCCCATAGAAAAATTGGAAGGTATAAACAATTACGTGAATTGGAAATTTGCTATGCAAATGCTCCTCACTCTGGAAGGAATCTGGAATTGTGTCGATGGTACCAACACGGATGCCACGTGTGACGGACGTGCCCTGGCTCGCATCTGCCTCGCCATAAAGCCGAACTTATACCAATATGTTCGTGACGCCAAGACCGCAAAAGACGCGTGGGAGAAGCTCGCGGACACTTTTGAATCAAAAGGACTGTATAGGAAGGTACTTTTAATACGACAGCTTCATAAAATTGAGTACAAACAATATAGCGGAATGTCGGAATACATCGAGGCGGTAATGCGGCTGGTCCAGCAGCTCGAAGATATTGGAAAAACCATTGCAGACGACGAAGTCGCCGAAATACTGCTGAGTGGCCTGTCACAAGAATTTGACGCACTAGTATCCGGCCTGGAGACTGCGGGGCTAACAAGCAAGTTAACCAGCGAGCTTGTACGGACTCGTCTACTTCAGGAGGAGCATAGGCGAAGCAGCCATGAGGACACTACGGCTTACCATGTTAATAAGAAGAAGACTACCTTATTTTGTAGCTATTGCAAGCGAAGTGGACACACCATAAAGAAATGTTTCAAGAAGAAGCGGGAGGAGCCTAAGGATAAGCACACAATGTTTGCCTCTGCCAACGCAGCCTGCAGCCAGGACTCCCAGGACTTTATTTTGGACTCTGGATGTACTTCGCATATGAGCTCTGATAAGGACTTATTCAGGGAAACCCAAGGTAACCATACAACTGTTTTCATTGCTAACGGTCATAAACTTGTTAGTAAACATAGTGGTACAATCCCTTTAACTTCTAATGTAAGCCTAAATAATGTTCTTTATGTGCCAGACCTTACCAATAATTTATTATCAGTGTCAAAAATTACTGATAGGGAATATACTGTCATATTTACAAAGGATCAATGTCAAGTTTTTAAAGACTGTGAAATCACAGGCAACCAGGTTTTGACAGCTAGGAAAATTGATGGGTTGTATAAAGTGAAGGTGCAAGCGCGTCCTGTCTTTAAGGAGGAGCCTCTCAAGCCCATGCACAGGCAAGGGACAGAGAAGGCTCATGCAGCGTCTAATGCGTCCATGCAAACGTGGCATTCACGTTTGGGCCATTTATCAGAGAAAGGTATGCGTACACTGGGTGATGGGTTACACTGCATGAATTTTCGTTTTCAGGAACAGAACACGCATGGTAAGTGTGTGTCATGCCTGACTGGGATGATGCCTAAAGCACCGTTTCCTGTCAGCACCAGCCGTGCTACCCAACCAAACCAGCTCATCCACTCTGATGTCATCGGCCCGATGCAAGTTCGCTCATGGGGCAACGCACGCTACTTGCTAACCTTCACGGACGACTATTCAAGGAAAACATGGGGATACCTGATGAAAAATAAATCTGAGGTGAGTGCCCATTTTATTAATTTTCAAAACTTAGTTGAAAAACAGAAAGGTATGCCAATTAAAGTGCTTCGGACAGATAATGGTACTGAGTATGTCAATCATACACTCAGTAATTACCTTCAGAAGCACGGTATTATTCACCAGACCACTGTCCCCTACTCTAGCCAGCAAAATGGTAGATCAGAGATTGCGGGGAAAATCATTTTTAATAAGGCAAGGGCCATGCTACATGAGTCTGGCCTATGTAATCGCTACTGGGGAGAAAGCGTAATGTGCGCTATTTACTTGAAAAATAGATCTCCTACCAGAGCCTTAGCGGGTCAGATTCCTGAGCGCTTGTGGTCTGATTCTGAAATAGATGTCAGCCATTTACGCGTTTTCGGCTGTCTTGCTTATTCTTTGATTCCTAGTCAAAAGCGTCGTAAGCTAGACCCAAAAGCGAAAGCTTACATTTTTGTGGGATATGGTGAACATTGCAAAGGCTACCGTTTAAGTGATCCTTCAAATCCTTCTAAGGTCATACTTTCAAGGACAGTAACGTTTATAGAGGATAAGTTTCCTGGAAGATTTGACAGTTGTAAGCCAAGTTGTGGGAATGATTTTTATTTTTACAATGATGACATGATTATTGGCAATAAAAATAATTTAAAGTCAGATGACTCTAGTCAATCAATTTTAAATAATTTAAATTCAAATGAATCTAGTAATGGAAATATTTTAAATAATGAATTAATTGTAATTGATGATGAATTGAATTTAAATAATGAAGTCAATATTAATAATCAACAAGATGAATGTGACAAATCTGAGAAATCTAGCTCAACTAGCCCTCGTCTCATTTCAGATGCGGAATCGGTGACACCACCGGCTTGGTCTCCGTTGAGTGACCACTATTGTACTGGCGATGAAGGTGATGGTGACGCGAATGGTGATGAAGATTATGTGCCATCGGGCACTGAGTCTTCGCTTCCTCCGTCATCACTTGATAGTAATGATAAAGGTAATGAAGCAGGTGTTCCGCTGGACACTGGATCTTCTGTGCCGGAGTCTACTTCACCTGATATGGAGTCGATGTCGTCGGCTGTTCCCGACACATTTAACTCACGCGCTGTACGTAAAAATAGAGGTACCGTTCCTAGCAGATTTAATGATTATGATTTGTCCATGTTATCTACAATGTCTGACGGGTCATTGGATGAACCCTCATCATATGAGGAAGCTGTTAACTCTCCAGAAAAGGATAGCTGGCACGAGGCAATGCAATGTGAGTATAACTCTATGATCAAAAATAATGTTTGGACATTAGTCGATCGACCCAGGAATGAAAACATTGTAAAATGCAAATGGGTATTTAAAAAGAAATTAGACTCTTCTGGTAATAATTCTAAATTCAAGGCAAGACTGGTTGCTCGTGGCTTTAGTCAGAAAGAAGGTATAGACTACACTGATACTTTTTCACCAGTGGTAAGACACAGCACGTTAAGAATATTATTTTCTTTAGCAACAGAATTAGAACTTGAAATTGATCATATAGATGTTACTACAGCATTCTTAAATGGAGAATTAAATGAAAAGATTTTTATGGAACAACCAATAGGTTTTAAAAATAATGACAAAGTTTGTTTATTAAATAAGAGTATTTATGGATTGAAACAGGCAAGTAGAATGTGGAACGCTAGAATTCATTCTGTTTTGTCAAAGAATGGTTATATCCAAAGCCAATGTGAGCCTTGCATTTATACTAAGAAGACTAAAACAGAACATGTAATTATAGCTTTGTATGTTGACGACTTTTATATCTTTCACAATAACTGCATTAAAAATGTTTTGAAATTGTTACAAGATAATTTTGAAGTTCGCCATTTAGGAAAATTGAGAAATTGTTTAGGAATGAATGTTCATAGACAAAATGGCATAACTACATTAGATCAGTCCACATACATAAAGCGATTATTAGAAAAATTTAATATGTCAGATTGTAAAGCGGTTTCCACACCACTACAAGTTAATACAAAATTTATTAAGTCTGATAAGACTTGTTTAAGCGATGCTGCTTATAATTATAGGCAATTATTAGGCAGTTTGATGTATTTAAGTGTATGTACAAGACCTGATATATCATTTGCTTGCAGCCAGCTAAGCATGTTTTCTAATTGTTTTGATGAAAATCATTGGCGCGCTGCAAAACGTGTTTTGCGTTATTTATCAGGTACAGTCAACTACAGACTGTACTTTACTAAAAGCAATAGTTTTGACATCAATGCTTACACAGACGCAGACTGGGCAAACGATATATCTGACCGTAGATCTTACACTGGGTTTGTCATAAAGATAGGCAATAATGTTGTCAACTGGGAGGCCAGAAAGCAACGATGCGTAGCTCTTTCAAGTTGTGAATCTGAGTATATTGCTATTGCTGACGTATGCAAAGACATTTGCTTTGTTAAAAATTTCATTATTGAAATTCTAAACAAAATTTGTAATGTAATTGTTTACAATGATAGTCAAAGCGCACAAAAGTTGCTTCTTATAAAAGATCACTCTCATAAAAGAACCAAACACATAGACTTAAGATACCACTTTGTCAAAGACTTGGTTCAAAACAAATACCTAAGTGTTAAGTATTTGCAAACGGATCGCATGATAGCAGATGTACTTACAAAGCCATTATGCGCTGAAAAACATAACACCTTTGTTAGAGCCTTAAATCTCAAACCAACTGTACTGTAATGTTAATGTTATGTAAAATAATTATTTATTGAATGCCTATATGTAATGCTAATGCTCTATTTGCCTTATTTCAACATTTTATTTTATAGCATGATGTATTTTGAATGTTTATGCATGCTATTATGCTCTATCATAATAGGCCATTGCTCTTTATGTTTGTATAGAGCCGTGTTTGTCATTATTAAGGATATAATCCAATGTGCAGTGTAAGGAGGAGTGTCGGAATGTGTGTACACCCCACATTGTCTATAGCTAGTTAATCTATGATACACTATGACTTTTTACTTATAACTGTCATCTGTCACTTCCGTCTAGACCCTACAACTGGCAAACATGGCTTAATTATATATTTAATTATAATCGACATTAATCTTTAAGTTTTACATCTATAATGTGACAACTGCTTCTGTTCTTATTATGTGATATAATAAAGAAGGAAAATACGGCTGGATTTGTGCGGTTTTATTTGCAATTCATCTTTACATGTAAGTACCTCTAATCCCGTGGGACGTGTACCGTTGCGCAGTTGCTCTACAACAGAAAAGCTATTTCCAGGTAAACACAATACTTATGTTTGAGTATTGTGTTTACCTGGAAATAGCTCATGTTGCAACAAAAAGTAAAAAACATAGACATCAACTGTGGTCAGTACAAAATGTATTGAAGTTTCTATGAAATCTTTCAAATAGATCCGGAGGCAGTAAACTTAATTGCGATGGCCAAATCATTTTGCACACTCTTTATCGACCTACTTACGGAACTATTTACAACTGTGTCCAATAAAATACAAATACTTTTTTTTTCATCAGTGACCCACCCTGCTCACAGAATAGCAGCGCTAGAATGACAATCCAACTCTCTCATTGGGCCCCCAAAACGCGCGTGTTTGACGGAGCCTTTAGCATTTCCAGTAAAAAAAACTCCAACCTAACTCGGTATATTTGCCTTAGTAGTCCGTGGGCTAGTCGGTCTGAAATTAGAAAACGGTATAATTTGGGGGTACCAAGTGGCCTTTTAACAGTAGTTAGACATATTCATAAGGATGTTAAAAAAGTATGATAGACATCTCAAAGTGGTAGCTAATAGGCATACGGGCTATTTCAAATTTCCGTTGTATGACAGGTATGGTTAAAATTAGGAGGTACAAATTTTCCTTTTCACGGCTGTTAGGTAAGCTTATAAAAACGTCAAAAATGCAAGATTGCCATTTATAAGTGCTACCTAACAAAAATAGGGGCCAATCAAAGATGGTGGATCTCAAGTTTTACAAAATACCACATTAAGAGTCGTTACCGCACGCGTCAGCGGCGCCTTCCCGAGTAGGTTCGTGCGCCCGCGCCGCTCGGCCAGCAGCCGCGGCCGGCGCCGCCGCCACACGTACCTGTCGGGCACGTACAGGCCCACACAGCTCAACACTTGACTGTTGTACGCTTTCCCCCGTAACAACTTAAACAAGTATGTCGCCAGACACAGCTCTCGGCGCACTCGCAACTCGTTGTACCCCACCATGCCCAGTACAAACAACGTCGGATACATAAGGGGGTAGAAAGGATATACTCCATATTTTCGTAAATATAAAACACGAATAAATTTATTTTGTATCCGTTCGACCATTAACTGGTACTTCGCTTCATGCGGAGTCCAGATTGCTGCATTACATTCGAGGCCGCTGCGGACGAGAGCATTGTATAAAGCCGCAATCGCTCCAATGTTCGTAAAGTTATGAGATCGACGCAGTACAAAACCTAGCATCCGGTAAGCTTTCTTGCAAATATTTTTAATATGATCTCGAAATCTTAGATCGAAAGTAAATTTTATGCCTAGATCTTTTACATCTTCTACTCTTTTTGATCTGTTTTGTTGTTCTCTGACTGAATTCTCAAAGTCCACTTTGTACACATTGTGTTATATGCGCAATAATTTAGTATAATTTATATTTGCTATGGTAAACAATATAATTATAATGTTAATAGTTACGCTATTGTCTTAGGTTTAATAAATACCTGTAAAGATAGATGTAAGTGTGGAAAAAAAATAAAATAAAAAAAAATAAAAAAAATCAAGTATATCTCGAGAACTATTAAATATATCTAATTACTCTCTTGAACAAAATTAAAGGCATATCTGTAAGCTTCATATTTTGCATATACACCATATTGCTAAAACCAACCAATAATTAATTATGACCAAATTTATGAAAATTTCGTGATTTTGATTTTTTTGTGTCGTGTTTTTACATAGTAGTCATGACGCTAGAAAAATTAAATAATAGCCCGTATGCCTATTAGCTACCACTTTGAGATGTCTATCATATTTTTTAAACATCCTTATGAATATGTCTAACTACTGTAAAAAGGACACTTGGTACCCCCAAATTATACCGTTTTCCAATTTCAGGCCGACTAGCCCACGGACTATAGGCACTGGTCTCACCTCGAGCTACTAAGCTATGAACTATCGGCTATAAACACGAACAAAAGATACGCACTCAAGTGTAAATAAAAGAGACGCGGCGATACTCGCCCGGCTATCAGCTATCAACGCCGGGCGAGTATCGCCGTGTCCTTTTTTTTACACGGGAGTGCGTATCTTGTGTTCGTGTTTATAGCCCATAGTTCATAGCTTAGTAGCTCGCGGTGAGACCAGTGCCTTAGGTATTATGACTACAGGGTATTTACGGAAACATGACACTTCCAGGTAATACAGAGTGACAATGAGTCTGGAATTTGCGAGGTGTGTATGGGCTGCCTGCAGGACGCGTGCAACTTCAAACAGCAAGTGCAGCGCAGCCAGCTGGAGCTTCGAACTCGTCTGGCCTTTATGATGCAGTGTAAAGGTAAATATGCATGTCCATACTAGGGTTGCCAACCATACTGCAGTGTTATTCACTAAGGAAACCGCCTTACTGTCAGCGCTGTGTCAGTGCTGCGGCAGCGTCGAGCCTAAAAATGGTATTCACTAATGTACTTTAAACGACACTAGTGCTCGGCGACGAATGCGGCGTGAGCTGGAACTACATCGCGTCGAAAGTTTGACATTTAATGTATGAACTTCGTATTCTCTAACGAAAAACAGCGACGAACTCGCCCACTAGCTCGCTCACAGCCTCGATTCCTAATGTCAAATCAAACAGCTAGGATTTTAGACAAGGCTGTCTCGACATCGAGCTCGTTGACGAACGCAGCGTCGAATATGTCAATAAGAGAATAGCATAGCTGATTTTTACCATGGTGGTTTTATTGTATTATTCGTAATTATAGTATTGTACTTGTATACTCCTCCTGTGGTCTATTTCCCCATAATTACAAGTGTGACAATTGTAAAACATCACTGTTAATGACGTCACATGCCTCCGTAGGCTACAGCTGCCACTTACTATCGGACGGTCCATGTGCTTATTGCCACCAACATAAAATTATTACTAATAACGTTATTATATCGTTAATAAACAACTTTTTATTTTCCGAAACCCGTGACAATTGTTTAGTACAATTTTCATTAAATCTTGACACGAGGTTCGGCTTATGTCGGAATTTTGCTACAATTGTGTTTTTGTGACAATTGTATTTCGCTTCGCAAAAAAGTAGTTATTTCCTGCTGATTTATTAAAGTTTCTACACTACATTTTATGTTGGGGGCAAAGAAACGCACGGCCCTTCCGATGGTAAGGGGTAACTGTAGCCTGTAGACGCCCCCGATTGGAGAAACAGTAAATTTACAATTCTAACACTTGTCAATGTGGTGAAATTGGGGCATGGATGGTAGTTACATTTGGCTAGTATCCCGCCACCTAAAGGTGCCGGGAAGCGATTGCTCATTAGCTATAAGCTATAACTATAGCTATTTGCCTATATTGTAAAGTTTCCTGTATTTTATTATTTCCTTACTTGCTGCTATAAAAAGTATTGTATTGTTAATACTGGTGAAGACATATAATATATAGGTAATGTCTATTATGCTCAACACCATGCCTGTATAAGTCATATTTCATCATCATCATATCAGCTGAAAGACGTCCACTGCTGAACATTGGCGTCACCCAAAGATTGCCACAATGACCGGGACTGCGCCACCCGCATCCAGCGGACTCTTGCGGATTTATGCGTCGTTGGACTAAAATTAAATATGGTAATGTATAAAAATGTCCACTTGCATAAGTTCGGGCGTAAATAATTTTGACGAAGTATAAAAATGTTCACCTGTATATGATTGTTGGTGGTGATGAATTTGATCCGTATATGTATTATTATAATCCTGGACCTATAATAAAGAAAGCAGTAATTTTTATATTCAGACTTGATTAGACTTAGACATTTGTACACTTTGAATGTAGTCATTTTTATATTTCGACTTGATAAGACATACACATTTTTATAATTTGATAGTAGTCATTTTTATATTCCGACTTGATAAGACTTAAGCATTCTAAAGTATTGGCTTTCTAACACTCGGACCAATTTTATTTTATATGTAGACATTTTTATACATCGCCATATTTACTTTTAGTCCAACGACGCATAAATCCTCTTGCGACCTTCACCAGGTCATGACTCCACCTTGTGGGGGGCCTACCCACGCTGCGCCTTCTGGTTTGTGGCCGCCACTCTAGAACCTTTCACCCCCAACTGCTATTGGTTCTACGAGCAAATAAGTCATACTCATAAAGTCATAATTAAAATCACTAAAAATAGAGATGACAACTAATAGAAAGGAAAATGCAGAGTGCAAGACTGTTTATACAAATACTTATTTTTTTGGGTGTCCATCAATTCAAGATAAGATTAAAGTAACAATAGTTTTAATGTTTCAGATGATGAACCAGAAATCAAAGCTGAGATGTCAGAATGTCAAATCCAAGCGTCGATTTCATGTAAGCTTTCAGATTACGTCAAAGTTCTTATATTCTATTACCATGTTACGTGCTTGAAATAATGAGAACAATTATAATGGTGTAATTAATTAGGGCACAAGGCACTGGTCTCACCGGAAGTTACTGAGCTATCAACTATCGGCTAAACACGAACAAAAGATACGCACTCCCGTGTATTAGATATTAGGTATTAGATGTAGTCTAGATTTATACTGCTTGCATTTGACTTAATTGCAATTTAAATACAATGCTAATTTTCACATGCCTAATCAGGCTAAACATATTATGGACACAGCTTTATAACATGTACCACCTTTACTACGATGTAATTACCATATGTTTCTGTGAATAAACGACATTAATTCATTGTAAATAAAAAAGTCGCGGCTATACTCGCCCAGCTACCAGGGTTGCGTTTTATAAAGTTACAATTTCGCTGTTTGTCTCTCTTTCTAGCCAATATGTGCGTGCGTTAGAGAGACAAACAGCGAAATTGTAAATTGTAACTTTATAAAACGCGACCCAGCTGTCACCGCCGGGCGAGTATAGCCGTGTCTCTTTATTTTAAACAAAAAAAAACTGGCAAGCTCTGGAATAGGCCTTTACCTAACAGGGTTCAGGTAAATGTACAGAGACACATAGAGAAATGGACAGAGTATAGTTAAACAATACTTTTGTTAAAACATAATCACCAAATAAAAATTTAATAACAACCAACTTCAACCGATTTCTCCAAGATCCTATTATCTGTGGTTTCCATCATTGGTTTCCTATCATCAAAGCCTACTTTCTGAATGCAAACTCTTGTAAATGAATGAATGAAAAAAAACGCCTAAGGCCGCTAGAACTCACCTGACGTATTTTTGTTTACTCCTCGATTTTCAATAAACAATAAACAGAATATCAACTTATTGCTAGCAAAAGAGTGCTAAAGTGCAGTGATCACCAATAAGTGCAGCATACAAGCGCCAAACAACTGCGAAACACCCACAGAACTGTGAGTTATAATCACGTATATCGAAAAACTTGAATAATAATATCATCCAACCACCAAATTTAAGTTTAAATGTACTGTCACTGACCAATGAGTATCGAGCAACTCACGCACACAGACACAGAATACTTGAGGCGTTTTCTCGAGACATAACTCACGTCGTGCATTCGCAAATATCGTGTATGCTTGCAGCCGCTGTCAAATTACGGTCCGAATTGGACTTGCAAAACCCGGTCCGTATTGTACTTACCTAGACTTCTCAAGTGTTGGTCCGTATTGTACTTACCTGCACTATTCAAAGTTACGTTCGAAATATTTTTATGATAAACATGAAGTGCCATGCATGTCCTCATGTTATTAAAATCGATGAAATGATACGGTGTACTGTGTGTGGCCTGCAGTATCACTGCGAGTGCGTTAGTATCACGTTGGAAGATCTAAAGCAAAATAAGCAAAGTCTAGATATATCCTGGCAGTGTCCTGTGTGCACAAGTAAAATGCGTCGGGGCAATAACGACAGGACCCCGGTACGCCAACAATTCACCACGCCAACAACTACGATTAGAGCAAATCCTGTTACCGATTACCGCCAAGTAGACTGTGGCACTCTACCCAGCGGTTATGACGCGGAATTGTTTGACTCTAGTATAAATGCAGACGTGGGCGGCTACAGGAACGTCAACGTGATACAGAGGAGGCGAATACCTTCCGAACCTGCCTGTCAAGACCTTAATGTAGACATGATTCGTATGATGCTTCGAGAGGAAATGCAGGTCATGTTGGTCGAGCAGCATGCAACCCTGTCAAAAATGTTTACTAATGTGATAAAAAGTCTCGTAAATAAGATAGACGTTCTGGAAGCTCTTTTACAGGGTAGGAGCGCAGATGCAGCATTAAGTTGCAATATATGCGAAAAGAAGATCCCAACTCCAGCTGTAGACTCTTGTCCTACAGGCATCCCGTCCGCAGTTGTCTCGGTGGGTCAGTGCATCAGTACGGTGCCAACCACATCTCACCTTGCTTCGGCGAAATTTGACGTATCTGCACGTTCAGCTGGATGCGAACCAGATCTGCAGAAATCTAAAGTTCCAAAGGAGAAGATCAAGACCGTTGAAACTTCTAGCCCAAAAAGTGTAAATATAGCGTCAGGAGTTGAAATCATGGTTGCAGTATCTTCGAGTGGAAAGAAAACCGGTCAAGTAAAGGAACCTAGCGCAGACACTTTAACTCCAGTGTTTTTACCACCCAATACAGGAGACCAAGTACTTAGCAACTCATGCACCTCTAGGACAAACGAATACTACTGTAATGAAAACTCAAAGCCCCCACGTAGATCAATTTCCGGTGTAACAAGAGGAACGGCTGCTGCAGGTTTTACGACACTACAAGCAGCCGTAAGAAATCAGTACCTGCACCTTTACTACGTGAAAGAAGGTACCACAGAAGCTGAAGTACAAGAACACCTAAATACAATTACTAGTAGCAATAGTTGTACTGTAACTGTGCTTAAGTCACGAGGTAGTTACGCGTCTTTTAAACTCAGTGTACCACCTAACCTAGTAGAGCTGGCAATGGCGAGTGATAATTGGCCTAGAGACGTATGTGTTAAGCCCTGGTTACAGAACTTTCGCGCAAAAAGTAAGAACTAATAGATTAAATAAGGAAATTTTAGTGTATTATCAAAATGTGCGAGGATTAAGAACTAAAACAATTGTGTTCCTCAATAACATCTTAGTTTGTCAGTGTAATATTATCGCATTGACAGAAACTTTTCTTACCAGTTCTGTTAGCGACGCGGAACTCTTTCCCCCTGGTTTCACAGTGTTACGTAAGGACCGGATACGTGACGCTGGATGGGGGGGAGTGCTGCTCGCTGCATCTAATGCTTACAACTTACGCCCCGTACACGATATTGACGGAATGACAGACGATATGGAGTTAGTCGTTTCTATTGTACAATGGAAAAATATAAAATTTGTTATTTGTGTTGTATATCTCCCGCCCAGCTACAGAGACAACCAGTATCTAAGCGTTCTGGCTTGTTTAGAAAATATTGTTTGTAAATACGCTAACCTGTCTGTTTTAGTATTAGGCGATTTTAATTTAAACTCCTGTAGTGCCGTGGTAAAGCAACAATTTCATACTTTTTTGACATTCTGTGAATTCCACCAGCATAACACAGTACTTAATAATTACGGCGGCCTATTGGATCTGGCATTGAGTGGGTTGAAACCTGATCGGGTGAGGGTTACGGGTGACGTGGAGCCGTTAGTTCCAGCGGACAACTACCATCCGCCACTTGAGGTGGCACTCATATTTCCTCGTGGCACGTCTACGATATCCTCCCTCCCCTTGTGTAATCCTCCAGAGCCAGAGTGGGACTTTCGCAACGCCGATTTGGAGTCGCTGTACATGTCTTTGGCTAGAATAGATTGGAGTAATGTACTAAAGGAGGACAATCTTGAAAAGGCTACAGAGATGTTCTATATTGTGTTAAACGAATGTATTTCGGAATGTGTACCTAATAGGAAGCCGAAAAGACCAGTAAATACACGAAAGTACAATTATCCAACATGGTACACGGCTGAAATTGTAAAACATATACAGAATAAATACTTCCACCTCAAAAAGTACAAGCAGACGGGGAAACTATTTAATAGGGAGCTCTACAGGTACTATAGGGGTCGGGTGAAGGTTTTAATTGAATTGGAATATAAGCAACATATCCGTAATATAGAACGTGGTATTATTGAACGGCCAGCGAGATTCTGGGATTATGTGAAAGCAAAGAATAAAGAGAGACGACAGAGCATGGAGTATTCCTATAATAACAGAATCGTAAGTGGGCAGGAAGCTGCGGACGCGTTTGCTGAATACTTTAGTTCCGTATTTCACAATGACACGCCGCAGTTGGACGCGTGTGCGGCGGAAAGCTGCGGCGCTGGTGCAGATGCTGCGTATGTGGCGGTTAACCAAGTGAATGTGTGGGAGCTGCGCCGTGCAGTCAAGAAACTTAAGGCACGGTCAGCAGCTGGTCCCGATCAAATTCCCACTTTTCTGGTCCGTGATTGTATCTGCGTTTTAGAACAACCACTGTTGTACATCATGAACTTGGCATTACGACATTCAGCCTATCCTGCCTGCTGGAAAATATCAAGGGTGACCCCAGTGCCCAAGAGTAGCGTTGGTTCAGATGTAAGCAATTTTAGACCCATAGCGGTGTTGTCGGTTTTCGGCAGGGTTTTTGAGAATGTCATCAATAGGCAAATAACTTGTCAAACAGTTACTCGACTTGACGATGCTCAGCATGGATTTCGGGCTGGTAGGTCTACAACTACGAATCATATATGCTTTGTAGATTATGTGGCTTCAGCTATGGATCGTCGTTTGCAGGTCGACGCTGCATATTTCGACTTTAAAAAAGCGTTTGATCTGGTTGACAACGACATTCTGCTACAAAAGCTAGCCAAGCTAGGTTTCACTCCTAGGCTTCTGAAGTTTCTTGCTAACTACTTGCATTGTCGTTGCCAATACGTATCAGTAGCTGGGTATAAATCAAAGAGTTACTATACCCGGTCAGGGGTAAGTCAGGGAAGCACATTAGGACCGACTTTATTCCTATTGATGATAAACGATCTGCCGGGTGTCGTCAGCACTGCTGAGTGTCTACTATTTGCGGACGATCTGAAGCTATTCTTGCAGGTGAGCAGCGAGGAAGATTGCGCAAACTTGCAGAAAGACATAGCTGCTATATATGAGTGGAGTGATATAAATAAATTGCAATTTAACACATCTAAATGCAAAATTATTACTTTCACTAGGGCACGGAGGCCTGTTCGAGCTTCATATTCTCTTGGAGATGCCACGTTAGAAAGAGTCGACAAGGTACTTGATTTAGGCCTCACTTTGGACGTGGAGATGGACTTTCGTGAGCATATCACGAATATGTGCAAAGCGGCGACTAAAATTTTGGGTTTCATAATGAGAATCTCAGCGGAATTCAGAAATCCTAAAATAGCGATAACTTTGTTCAACGCCTACGTCAGAAGTAAGCTGGAATACGGAGCCATCGTGTGGGATCCCAACGAAGAAAAGTATAAAGTGATGATCGAGAGGGTGCAGAGACGGTTCGCCAGATACATGTACAAGAAGCTATACGGGTACTATCCATATCTGTATCCCTCTCTTTTCGTACTCGGAATGGTGGGACTCGATACGCTCGATCTGCGACGCAAGCTGCTTCTGTTGGTACATTATTACGGTTTGCTGAATAATACGGTGGATAATCCTTGTATACTGGAAGGGCTGGGTTTGTTGGTGCCCAGCAGGGGCCCTGCCCCGCGGGGCTGAGCGCGCTGCCGGCGCGGCGGCCCCCGCGCCTTTTCGCGCCGCGCACGGTGCGCACGCGTCGCGCCGGGAACGCGCCCACCACAAGGGCCGTCCGCCTACTCAATGCCCTGTCCATGGAAGCCCCACAAATTGACGTGTTTGCGGACAGTGCTGGTGGATTCATTAGGAAAATAGATATTTTTTTAAATAAATATTTAATAGACAAATAAATTTAATGATTGTTTAATTTTCTGATTGTAATCGCTTATTTATTAGACATTGTTACTTTAGATATTTTTTTTTATTGGTTTTGTGGTTTCTTTCTATGATTTTGTATGTTATGCTTTAATTATAGTACCGACATTGTTAATTGTTATTTTTAATGAATTGCTTAGTGTTTTGACATTTGTAACTTAGTATGTATGGTATCTAATTTCGATTTATTATAGTATTTAATTATGTATAGTATGTAAGCGACTTGGTAATTGTACTGTAATGCTTATGTATTTTTGAATGAATAAATGAAATGAAAAATTACCAAAAACGCCATACATGTACTGTACCTATAACATTTGAAGAGATCCCTTGATTCCTCCAAGATCCCATCATCAGACCCCAACTTGGTGCCAATGGGACCATCTCGGGGTTGTACACGTTCGATCACAAAAGAACAATTGAAGGAATGTTTACAAAAACAACATAATTAATAATAATAATATTATACTATTGTATGTATTATACTATTGTACTATTGTATTTATGTATTCGTATTGTATAATTATATATATGGATATAATTAGTTTGCTTTAGATTTCAATAACATTGCTTTTGTCTCTTTGCACCTTTTTATTCGTTTTCTGTTTGGCCTTATGGTTGACTGGTAGAGAATGCCATTAGGCATTAAGTCCGCCATTTGTACATTTTTTTTGTATTTTGTGCAATAAAGCTTAAATAAATAAATAAATAAATAAATAATTAGCATTTTTTCCAAATTTTAGTTTTTGATGTCATACTGTTCGTCATCAAAGGAGCTACAGAATGTGAAAAAAAAAAATTGTCTAAAAACTTTCCCGTTTGGCAAAAAATGGAAAATATTTTATTTCCCATACTAAACTGCACTAAAAAATGTCGAATAAAACTGCAGCATTAATACTCAGAGTAAACCATATTCTAAATCGACTTATAAAATGGGGAATATTAGCGTATAGGACGATTTATTTTCAATATTTTTTTTTTTTTTCAAAAATGTTCATCGAGTTTTGCACAAAAACAACGTAACTACTCAAGATTTTACAAAAACAACGTAAGTGGCAAGGCTTATTTTATTTTTTCCAAAAAAAGTAATGAGCCGAAACACAAATAAACGGGTAATCTTAACTTAGTGGTTATACAGGGTGGAAAGGGACGACGTTCCTTCCCGCTACCGACCGATTCTACCAACCATTACGATGAACTTTCAGTATGGGACCAACATCGAAATATTGAATAAAAAAATTAACCCCTCATACAAAGCGAGTGATTAGTTAGAGTTCAATAGTATGGAAAAGTCAATTTTCCATGTACGCTTTCGATGTTGGTCCCATACTGAAAGTTCATCGTAATGGTTGGTAGACTCGGTCGGTAGCGGGATGGAACGTCGTCCCTTTCCACCCTGTATATCTTTACCGCTTCTGAATATTAAGCTTTAATGAATATTATTTAAAAAGAAATTTAGTTTTATCGTTCTCCTGTACAGTTATGCTCAATATAGTTATGTTGTTTTTGTAAACATCCCTTCAATTTAAAATCGGTTCACGATTCTCGGAGATATCGGGTAACATACATGTAACAAAATAAAATTCAGTCGAATTAAGAACCTCCTCCTTTTTTTGAAGTCCGTTAAAAGGGCTTTTTTCAATTTTTAACTAATTAGAGACTAGAATGTAAAAGAATTCTAAGACAATAAATATAATAGGGATTGATTGACAAAATAAATAATAGGTGTCTATTTAAGAATAATATTAACTACAAACCAAGTCTTATAAAATTAATTAGTAAAAGTAATACTAATAGTAAGGGTCACGGTCCATACAAAGTTGAGAAAAATTGTGCGCTGCGAGTTACAGTTTTGTAATTTTAACCAGAGCTAGAGGGTCTCAAAATAGTTGTTTTTAGATGTGGAGGGAAAACCAATTCCCCCCCTGAGCGCGGGGGGAGGGGGGTGAATGTGCATGTGGAAGGGTTGCGTTTAATATTTTTTTACTAATTAATAAAGCCTACTATGCATTGTTTGTATCATTTTCGTGTAAAACGGACCTGGAAAATCCATTTTTTATCATAAACATGAGCAATTTCATATAAAAATGTAGATTTTTTGGAGTAAAAGTAAAAAAGTTACCGTTATTATTTTAATTAAAGCGTCATATAAGTATTAAAAACAAACTTATCCAATTTAAAAAAATTGTGTAAGATAGAATATTTATTGCAATTTTTAAAAATATACACTTTTTGTAATCTTTCATACAAAAATTCACTGAAAAAAAATTTTTCCTGATGCGTACCTCCAACAAAAACCTCCGCGTAATCTTAAAAAAGAGACTTTTGTGCCGGCAACTGCTCATAGATTATACATATGTTTGTACTTGCATATTATTGTTCATATTACAATTGTAAATATTTATTGATATGAAAGTAAATTGAATATTTTCTGATCAGGGACCGGAAAACCCGTTCATTTGGCTTACCGGTTCAAATTAATAACCCCTTCACACGATAACCTATTCATATGGGTAACCCGCTCAATGGGTTACCCAACAATAACGATAACCCGTATTATTCGGGTTAACCTAATCGTCATAAGGGGTTACCGCTTACAACAGCTGTTTCGGTGAGAGTTTTGTATGTACTAACCGGTAACCTTTCGGTTTCGGGTAAGCCTTACCCCTCTCCCGCACCTTTCCGCCACCGCACCGGCCCGTCTTCGCGCCACCACACGCGATCGTGTCGTGACTGGATGAGTAGGTATTGTTTTACTTTAGGTTTACTTCAGTCAGTCAGGGTCGTTTCAAAAGGTACTTATTCAGTTTTTAAAGGGACATATTATTATTTTTTTCTTACTTAGCCGAATTATGGTAAGTACGTAGATAGATGGTGTTATTTTATGTACCTATTAGTAAATCAATTAAGTAACTTTTAAGTATTTCAATTATTTATAGTTTTTTAAATATTTGATGCTTTCATTATTAATAAAATATTATATATACCTACCCTTTTTTAATGTTAGTCTCAAAATAACGAAAAAGTCGACAAAGGCTCCAAGACCAATTTTTAATTTATATGTGCGCCGATTTAAAGTAATCGGCGGCGGCAACGTGATTTCAGCGTGAAATCGACGTGAACGTCACGTGAATTAAAAACCAGATCATCGGTTCATCATGTAACGAGTCATCCTACGCTGCATCGACCAGTTAATGGTTGTTGCCATGAAATCGCTTGCCCCACCGGTAGTTTTGCGCAGAGTTGGGCATTTCGGAATCAATTCCTGATTACAATATTACTTGATATTACTTTGTAATGTACTTATGGGTATCATATTACTTGTAATGTAATGTCGTGAAACCACAGATCAGTATAGATAGCTAACGGTGGCATGGAACATGTCGCAGCGTTATGGCCGATAGGCCTTTATAGTGTGACAGATGCGCGCCCTATGAGCCAGTGGCAACTTACCCGCGACTGCAAGATGAGCTCGGACATATCCGCAAAATGCCGAATTGTGCCGTTATTTCTTGTAAAAATAGGAGTGTAAATAAACATTTCAAGGACTATTGAGTCACGTACCACATGAAAGTATTGATTTTTTTAGTTATTAGTTGACAAAATCACGTATTTTTACAAATAATATATAACAACAAACCGCTGACATAAATGTCATAATGATTTTACTTGGGCGTACCAATTGGTTGAACTATTCAGTGACAAATTGTATGAGCGTTTTACATTGACGGCTTAGAATAGCAAGCAAGTTGCAATTTGGTAAGTGACCGTGCAATGTATCCAATTGCTAGCGATATTCACAACCGTCCTGTCATTTCTTGGTACGGCCGCTGCGAGCAGGCCGCGAACTAGAGGTACGACTAACCGTGCCGATGACAAATAGGGTCGATAAATTGTTGATGTATTTGATTATATTCAATTTTTCTTTCATATTTTGACCTTTGTATCAATATCTTATCTTCATAAAGGTAAAACAATATATATAGATTATATCGCGTATTATATTATTTTGAGCCTTTTACAATAACCGTTGTCAAAGGTTGAAATTGTTTTATTTAAATATGTGACCATCGCGGAAACGGCTGATAACATTATAGTTATTAAGGGTACAACCGTCTAAATAATTATTTGTTCATGTGATTCCCAGCCACAATTAAGGTAATGTCGTTAATACATTGCTTTGTTCATATTCAAATATATGTTTATAATTGACATTCTGTAGTTTATTATTTACAAACCAGATCCGACACGGAAGTAAGAAAAAAGTTTTCTAATTTATTATTAAACGTCATGAAATGAAAACAAACAATATAAGGACTTAACTTAACTACCTATAAATAAAAAAATTGGCCTAAATCGCCGTCAGTGGGCAAGGTACCCAGAAGGCTGGCCGCATTCCCCCGTTGTATAGCTATACTTACGAGATTATGTGTTATGCTGATGACACCGTTATGCTATTTAGCGATGCTAGTTGGGAGAGTCTGGTTACGGTCACAGAAATAGGTTTGTAAATGGCTGCAGGTTGGTTTCGTGCCAATCTTCTTACCCTTAACAGTGACAAAACCAAATTCTTATGCTTTCATAAAACTTCTTTGTCAAAGCCGCCGTCCGATCTCACTATAAAAATTCACTCATGTACTGATTTCCCGTCCAAACCTTGCAACTGTAACAGAATCCAGCGTACTGACGCGATAAAATATCTTGGCCTCTTTGTAGATGAAAATCTGAACTTTAAATATCACATTCATAATCTATCTGGCAGAATTCGAAAATCTATTTATATCTTCAAGAAACTCCGTCACTCGGCAGATATTTCTCTTTTAACACAAATTTACGTCGCTTTGTGTCAGTCGATTATAACTTACTGCCTTACAGTGTGGGGGTAGTGCATCAAAAACTGCCATGCTGGAGGTTGAGAGAGCGCAGCGTTCAGTGTTGAAAGTAATGCTTAAGAAACCTTTCCGTTTTCCAACCTCAAATCTCTTTGCAGAAGCAAATGTTCTATCCGTTCGCCAACTTTTTATCCAAAAAATTTGTTTGCAAACACACAAGTCCGCTAAAACGTCTAGGGACTACAACATTCTATTACAAAAACGCGTTTTCAATTTACCTATTCCAAGGGTGAATTCTGTTTTCGGTAAACGTTTTGGAGAGCGCATCAGGGTATCTACATACAATGCAATGAATAAACTTTGTAATCTTCGGGATTGTACTCAAGCAGAAACAAAAAAGCTATTTTTCAAATTTTTACACTCTCAAAATTACATTGAGACAGAATCAATATTAGATAAGATACTTTAGACTAATTATTGAGCATAGTAATAGTACTATTAGCTTAGTTTAAGTAACGTGCTACCTATTGTCGAGATTTCAAACAAATTCTGTTATTTAAAGTATTTGGTTCCCCGCGATACAGGCGTAGCCTAGTGCGGAGACCCCTGGAATATATGTACTCTGTGTTTTCTGAAATAAATACTCTTTATTCTTATTCTTATTCTATTCTATTCTATACTTAAACGCCGTGCAAGGTACTGGCCAGCCCTCTGGTCGCCTGAGGTCTCTCTTAGGCGAGCCGCTAGATCTTTAAAAAGTCCATGTGCACTTGGCCCCCATGGCCCCAAGGTCTCCACACCAAACGCCGCAAATATGTATCTGGTTCCTAAAGTTATTTGCGGCGCTTGAGACTTTCGGCTAATGATGCCGCGGCGCCAGCAGCAACGCCGGTGACCGAAACATGGGACGGCGCCAGAGTGTCAACGCAGGTGGCGTCCCAAACTAGCGGCCGGCCTATGCTCCAGGGCACCAGCGTCATTCCGTCAGGCCTCTTGTCGTCGTCCCTGGCCAGACCGTTGGGCTCTAGGACGGCCGGTATTTTCGCGCTAACAAGGGCGCGACGGATAACATAATGTTTATAAAGATTAGATACATCGTCCAATGCGATATTTTAATCTGTATTTATTTCTTATTAAATGATAGATCGATTTTAATGTTTTTCTTAATATTCCGGCCTTATCAAATATCTATGGATAATAATTTATCGACGTA